>JAOTQR010018957.1:0-17269 GCA_025774065.1 Solanum ossicruentum
GGTTGATGGTTGTCACACCCTACCATCCATGGTGATTGAGGCATAGCACCCCCTCAACAAGGTGTGGTCACTTGCAACACTATAAATACTTTTCATGAAATCAACACATATATACCTTCCTTTCATCATCATAAAGTCATTCAAATCATAGGTCATGCATTAGATCATCAATAACTCAAGAACCCTAAACCAGACATTTTATCAAACTTTTGCGGGTGTGTAATGCTAGTTCAAAATCATACAATTCAAGAGTGAAATCATGTGAGAAAACTTAATGTAAATCAACCCACTGACATTTGGTAACACCCTCATGCAATATAAATTAAAATCCTTCATTAAATCTCATTATAGAACATAGATTCATCGCTCAAAACACGCTTAAACAGTCCATATTTCATGAAAACCCCAACATAGTTTATAATCAAGTTCATAGTAAGAATATCCATAAGCAAATCAACATAAAAACATGAAATTGTATAGAAAGGAAGGTTAGGAACCATGGATGAAAGGACCCACTGGTTGAAACCCACATACCTCAACTTTGGAGATCCCCTTGATGAAGATTGGAACAAGAACTAGAAGCTTGAGTGAATTCCTTAAGATTCGGAATGAGTTTAGGATACTTGAATTTGAGTGAAATATTTGGCTAAGTGTTTGAGAGGGTTTTGGGGAATATATTGAATGATATGAGGTCAAAAAATGACTAAGTATAGGTGCTTTTACACATGGGAAGGTTGAGGCCCAAGGCCTCAAAGCCTTGGACCGAAACAGTGAACAGGCGACAAAAATAAGCATTTTAGACCCATCTCTTACTCAATTTTTGGGAAAATAAAATTTTGTTACGGTTGCTCTGGAATCGAGGTTAGACCCATCACTTACTCAATTTTTCCCCTGATCACGAATATGAAGTTAGCTTTTTGATATCATGCACGAAATTTGAGATATATGAAAATTACTAATATGTCATTTTCGAGGCATATTTTTGGGCATTTTTTGGGTCGTATCATCCTTGGTACCAAAGCGAGAAAATCCCATGCACTTCTACTGTACCTTGTACTATTGGAGATATGGAGCTTACAAGGGCGTTATGTGATCTCGGTGCCAACATATGTCTAATGTCCCTTGTGGTCTTCAAGAAACTAGGAGTGGGAGCCCCTACTCCAACAAGCATGCGGTTGTTGATGGCTGATCGCACAGTGAAGAAGCCTGTAGGGATAATTTATGACGTACTCGTCAAAGTTGAGAGATTCATATTCCCCCTAGACTTTGTGATCCTAGATTGCAAAGTTGACTTCGAAGTCCCAATCATCTTAGGAAGGCCCTTCTTGGCCACTGGTCGAGCACTAGTGGATATGAAAGCTAGCCAGCTCAGGTTTAGATGGAATGACGAAGAAATTATCTTCAATATCTATGAATCAATAAAGAGGCCAGATGACCTGAAGAAGGATGTTTGGGCACTTGGTGAAGTCTGAGTAACCAAGTTGTCTAAGTCGTGCCGTGACCATAAATTAGGCAATACATGGGAGGCAAACTCAAGAGATTTGATGTAATAGTTGTAGTTTATTTTGTTTTTAGCTTTTTGGACTTGTAGGTAGTGTAATTTTTTGCATTTTGGTTATATGGTAAGAGTGAGATCTGTGAAGTACGTGCAGGTACACAATTGAGTCAACCATCCTTGGCTTGAAAGATATCAAGAAGTGTTTCTATGACTGGTTCTACAAGCCATATGTAAATCTACGACCTGTACACTTTCTCATAGAACACTTCCAGTGAGCCACAAATTGTGCACTCCAGTCCACCAACCAACTTTATGATATGTAGATAAAACTATGCGTTATGAATGAGGCTCATGGTCCCCAGGTAAGTTTTCTATTTATTGGTTAACTATGGAGGTCTCTACGACCAACTCTATGAGTCACACTCAATTCGACGATTCATAAACTAGTTTGTAAAACCCAGTCACCAAAATTAGAGTTTAGACATTCCACGAAATAATGATTCATGGGACGTAAAATCCACTACAACCAATAATTGGGGTTTTGTGGTGCCCAGACCCATTAATTTTGGCCAACCCAATCAATATATAAATAGAGGAGTCAAATTATTTTGACCCCATTCTTCCCCAGAATTACAAATTCAACATAGTAAAACCCTACCCTCATTCCTCTAACTACCAACAATCGGCCATCCACCATCTCCCAGCCAACTTTCTAGAAACCCTAGGTTCCATCTCTTTGGTTGCTCCTTTGATTTTTGCATTATCTTCACTCAATTTGGTAAGTTTTTGGCTCTAAAACTTTTTAATTATTGACGTTGATATGATTATGGTGAAATTATTTGATGGATATGGTAATTCTATGGGTGTAAATCTGAATCCATGTATATTATTAGTTGTTCTTAAAATTTAAACATGACTAATGTATTGCCGATAATTGCATAAGATTGAAAGCTAAAAAGTTTGTGTGTATGGCCTTGTCTTCATGTTTGAATGATAAGTTCGAAAGCCATATGGTCACATATCGTTTGAGTTGAATTGTGTATGTGCATGGAAATTCAATATTTGATGACATGTGTGTATAATCCGATGCAAATTCATTCAAATGCGGTTGTTTGGATTGGGAAAACATGTAAAATGATATTCGATTGGGTTTATGAAAAAATTTGCATATAGGGTGTTGGGTGTTTTAAGTCATGTGAGGGTGTGTGTGTATTGCTTCGATGCTAAAATTATTATTGAAAACATCATATAGTGTCTGTGTTGATAGGCTTAGAAAGTCTGGTCACTAGGTTTTTTAATCTACAAAGGTCTTTTACGGCCCATGGAAACTTCCATGAGCCATAGTTTCCCCTTGTATAAAAATCCAAAAACTTGAAGTTTCTGAGAACCTATCAGATGAGACCTTCTACAAGTCATAGAAAGTTCTACGACTCATAGACAGGTCTCGTGGATCTTTGTCTGAAAAAACTTTGAAGAAGTTTGGGATAGCTATAGGCCCATATTTGAAGAAGCAATTCACAAAAGCCCGATTACGGGCCATAAAATATTATATGGCCCATAGAAGCCACCGTAGAGTCTGTCAACCTAGTTATCCTAATCCATTTTGGTTTTGTATTTTGTGGACTATAAATAGATATTTTAGGTTCTTTTTTCATGAGAGATGTGACAGAACAGTAGAGAACAATAGAGAGCTTAAGAGCAACACTTGTTAAACTTTATTTTGTCTTTTAATTTCAATCTTGTGATTCTTAGTGAAGAGTTTTGAATTCCTTGTGCTTAATTCTCTTATGTAAATGCTCAATTATTTTATTCAAATTCATAAGTCTTGCATCTACACTGATCATGAGTAGCTAAATCCATTGTGGGAACCATGAATGAGTAACAAGGTAAAATTAGATAATTTGTAATTCTTGAAAAGTGTGCATGCATGCATTAATTAATTCTCTTCGTATTGAATGCTTTTTAACGGTGTCTAATGTTAGAACTCAACTAGTGCTACTGACTGGATCAAGGTAGTAATGAATAGAAAATGAGATTAATTAACAGGAGTCAATTGCTATTTCTCGTCTAGTTAGCCGAACTGGGCCAATGGGAGGGTATACTAGAACAATAGGCAAGGGTTAGTAATGTCACACTGTGGGTATGAACCAAATCACATTGTGAAATTCATCTCTCACCTAGGCCAAAGGGTTTGGTGAACTTAACTTACCATTCTGAATGCTACACACTGGAAAAGAATTCGATTATCTAGTAATACTGAGTTAGCTAGGGAATCATGGGGAACACAATACCCTAGTTACTCTTTATACTAATTTAACACTTGTGTTAGCTTAGAATTACTCTTCGTAGTTGTCATAAAAACTCCCCGTTTGGGGAGATAAGTTGGTTAATTAACCCGAATTGTAGTGAATTCTTTCAAGTCTACCATATTCCCTGTTGGATCAACTCTAACCTTAGTTAGGTTATATATCTTGACAACGACCGCTTTACCCTAAAAAAGGAGGTGTAGCTTAGGCAACATCAACCTCCAATTCTTTCTATCTAAGGTCTTTTCCTTAATGATATGAAGTTGAGCCATATCCTGTCTAATCTCCTCTACTAAAAACTTTTTTAGTCTACCTCTACCTCTCCATGCAACCTCTGAATCCAACCACTTGCACCTCCTAATAGGAGTGTCTACACTTCCCCTTTGCACATGCCCAAATCATTGTAGTCTTGCTTCTCCCAAATGATCTTAGTCCTAATCTTATCAAATAATCGAATACATAAATACAAATATATAGGAAATCCTCCCAAAACTCGAAAGTCACTAATACAGAGTTGTTATACAAAAAATAAAGAGAACATGTTTTAAAAGTGTACCAAAATATACAAAGGATCTGGATAGACTCAAATATATACAAAAGACAAGCTAATAAGCTGAAGGAGCCTGAATGATCCAAAATTTCCAAGTGCTCACCCTAGTCTCTAATGTGGGCTACTATAAGCTCGATCAATTAGCACTGATGGCTGGTGCTCCAACCTAAATCACGAAAAAAGATGTAGAGTATAGTATGAGTACTAGATAGAAATGTACCCAGTAGGAATTATAGGCCGACTGAGCAAGGAAGGTAAAAATAATATGAAAAAGAGAAATCAAAAACCTAAACTAAAATCTAATATACATATCTATGACAAGAAAAGGGCAGTAATAGAAATAGATTTGGTGATAGGATCTACCCTAGCTACACCCAACTGGGACGCCCATGAGCAATTAAAGTAAACCTAACATACCCCCATAAGTCCGCCAAGTGCATAGTATATCTATACTAAGTGAATAAGAGCTAGAGTTCTCCCTGATTAAGGTACAATAGCGGCCAAGAATCCGTAGGATCGTGGCCTCAGACCCAAAGTACTATATGGGCCACGAATTTATCGGATCGGGGCCTCGAACCCAAAATATGTAAGGGCCATAAATCCACGAAACCAGGGCCTTGAACCCCTAATGATCTAAGTTACCAAAAGCTCCAATGACCGAGGCCTTGAACCCGACACCAAGGTAAACCATAAATGAATAAAAGTGAGGCCTTGAACCCTGATACCGAGGTGTTGATATTTCTATAAAAGATGAGGCCTCAAACCCTTATATTCTAGGAGATAATAACTCTATAAAAATGAGTCTTGAAGCCCAATGCCTAGGTAATTATAACTCTATAATAACGAGGCCTCGAACCCCAATACATTCACATAAATGGATGAATGAGGTGCTGAATCAAATAATTTCTTCATAAGGGCCTAAAATCACCAAGACTTTCTTTCCATACTGAACCAAGTACATAATTACATATACAAGGTATGGGCCTTACTTCCTTATAGAATAATAAATTAACTCCACTTGAGCTTCAACCAAAATTGAGACAAGTCGATTATGAGGTCTGGGGAGTCAACATATAGGAATAGTCAAGAAAACGCAAGGAAATTATGGATCAAGGTGTTCACGGATGCACAATTACGATCTAGCTAAGGCCCAAGTACAAACTCTAGTTTACTATACTAATCTACAAGGATCTAAGCTCGCTGAAGCAACGCTAGGCATCTAAAGAAAGTTGTTCATCCTAAGGTATGGCTAACATGCTCTACTAATTAGTAGAGGAAAACCAATGATAATAATAACAGGCTATAAGTATCAAATTAGCACATGCTTACAATTGCCCACACCTAAAACACCTAGTACATACTTTATTAATAAGGTCTATACCAATCTAACCTGCCACAACTATTCCTACAACTTCACATATTTACCAGGATTCAAGAATCTATGGGAAAATAATACTACTAATGATATAATAAGCCAATAAGTCATACTACAAGTCCACATCTACCCGGTAAAATCAATTATGCAAATAACATGGATTCTAAAACTCAAAACAAGTAGACTAACTACCTCACCGAAATTTCAACCAATTTAACATGAATTTACACGAGCCAGCTCAATGTAAAATAGAAGGGTAGTTATAGTCTACCCATAGGCCAATAACGTGTGCTTTTTTTTTGCTAGAGCCTTCCCCTTCTGTATGACCTTCAAACGCTGCCATGCTATCAAAAATTGACTCACAATATCATTTTGATCATTTAGACACTACAATTGCAATAACCAAAGATGGACTAATTTTGAAGCCTTAAATGAGAATGTGAGACTTGCATCTAATATTCTAGAATTGACCCAAACAATTAGTCCAAAGTGACATTCTCAGCTAATCAATGCTACGAAAACCAAATTTGGGTTGAAAATCAACACAAACGAACAATTAATCATAATTTAAAAATTAAGCTATAAGGTTAAGAGATGGCTGTAAATATGTGTGGAAAAGTTACCAAAAATATGTTTTGAATTATGAAACAAACTACCTATGGTGATCCTCATGGAAAACCACCCAAAGTAGAGCCAAGAATCACTAAAAATGGATAATCATAGCCTAAGAAATCATCACTCAAAATTTTCCACAAAATTCACTTCAGAAATACACTAAATCAGTAGGTATATTACATAATTTACCTAAAATAGATTCGTAACTGAACTTTCCGATGTATCGAATGCATTCGCCACGAAATTTCCTTGAAATTGGACATTTGAATTACCAAACTTGAGTCTAAAATAAAGGGGAAATCATCTTTTGAAAGTCATGAAAATAACTGAGTTCATATAAGCCTAAGAACATAGGAGACCCTCAGGCATCACTATAGAGACCCAAGTGGCCACTATTGCGACCCCTCCCCTAAAGGGTGGACCTTGCTATAGCGAGCTCTGGTCGCTATAGAGAGCCAGGGGTCACTATGCAATGCCCTGCCCTCTATACAGGTCTCTCTACAGCGACGCCCTACTTACTATAACAATATCACTATAGTGAGCCCAGGGCAACTATAGCAATGGTATCAGGTATCAGTTGAGGTTACAAATTTTTCTCAACTTACAATTTTTTATAGGATACTCAAAATTCATCCGAGACCCATAAGCATTAACAAACTATGCTAAACTACAAAAATGAAAATTCCAAATTCGATGGTGCAGTCAAAATTTCCATATGAGGTTGTTGTGACTGAATGTGGGTTCCACTCCCACAGTTATTTTTAGCACATAGAGGGGCTCAAAATGAGTTCAAAAGCCTAAAACCTACACGAAACGTCACACCAGACTAAATTGAGTAATTTAGAACCAACTATGCTATAAGAATTTTTATTCGAGCATGCTTCCCAAGAATATTGATCAAGGTCAATTGTTGGATAATTTAGAAGGCTAAAATGCACCTCAACACAGACTCCTGCTAAAAGACTCGATTCTCGAGCAAACCATGCTCTTAGGTTAATTTGGCTATTCTGGAGCTAATAGAACTGTTAGAATTTTGCTCTGGTGTTATTTACCCACATTTTGTGCAAAGATCAAATTTTCAAGGTATAAGGCTTTCCAATACATGAAAAACTGTATAACTCCTTAACGAATGACCAAGCAATCATGCTACCAGTGCTAGCAATAAATGATCTGCGATCGCTATAGGAATAATCTAATAATAAAAAATAATATGATAAGGATAAAATGACCCTGAGGATCACTATAGTTAAATTTCATAAGTTTGAAAAATTTCTTATACTTAGTCGATCAAATCTACTAAGCACATGTGAATTGTTCTCACTCTACTTCTATGTTATTTTTTATGCAAATCCTATTTAGGGTACTCCTTGTGGCGGTTGATCACCTTTAACGGGAAACTTGTTTCAGATTAGTGGTGATATTGTATGTCCGGATCACCATTAGTTCCATTTTCTATTTCAGTCTTTATTGATATTCAGTTACTTGTGTTGTACTTATTCCTCCAATGTTGTATTAGATGTTGGTGTATACTTGTATCACCAGATTTTGGAAATATTCATCATTGTACCTCTTTTCTTTTTGTTTGTGGCCTGACTTTCCCTTTTGAGAGTCTCGTATATGATTTACATTTGGGTTTGAGAAGTGTGTTATTATGACCTAGATTTCTACATCATTATAATGCAATAACAAATAGTAAACTAAATTTACTTTCTCATTCATCAAAACTGCATACATGTTATCATATTTTCAATAATTGTGAATTATTCTTATTTTGTAATGCATATTGTCAAATTACACTTATGCTAAGCATTCTAACTATTTTTTTTAAAAGAAAGGAAAGTTGGTCACTCTTTTATTTCATAAAAAGGTCTGTATAAAAGGGTTTGAGAGGCCCAAAAAATTTTAAAATATAAACATTTGCAATGACCCGATCCAATCCATTAAGATGGAATATCCTATATATAATCACTATATAGCTACAACAATAACATACCTAGTGGAATCCCACAAATGGGGTCTGGGGAAGGTAGAATGTATGCAGACCTTATCACTACCTCATAGAGGTAGATAAATTGTTTGCTGGGAACCTTTATCTCAAAAACTCAAGTAGAATAAACTAGATATGAAAGACAAGGAAGGAAAGAAAGAGAACAAAAAGCGCGACTAATAGCTAAAAACACATGATGGTTTGCAAATACGATAGAATTAATATGTATAAGATGGATAACGACACACAAGATATATAGGCATGACTAAACCTACTATCCTATTACACCCCACAACCAGATACCAGCCTAACCCTACTAACCTATTAACTTGTTACTCAAATTCGCAACCTCCACTCCTTCCTATCTAAGGTCATGTCCTCGGTGTGATCAAGTTTCACCATTTTGTTTCTGATCACCTCCTACCAATACTTCTTCGATCTACCTCTATCCCTCCGTGTAACTTCTAAATTCAATGTCTCAAATCTCTTAACAGGACCATCGACACTTTTTCTCTAGAAGGTTACCTTAACATAACCTTCAACTTCATCATGATACTGGTGACCTATGTAAATCTCTTGATTCCTAGCCCTCTCCTATTGCTCTTCAACTAGCAAAATTATATTATGCTACCTCCTCTCCTTTGGTTCCTTTTGTCTTCTCTCTGACCTGCCATTTTTTTTGCAGGTGACCTTCGGTGGATGTATTCATATAACATATTTGGGCTCCAATGCCAACCTTTATTTATTGGATATTGAGGACCAAGTAAGTGGCTGACTTTTTCACTCCAGCATCTTTTAAGCCTTCTCATTCTGAGTTGCTCTTTTTATAGATGGAGAAGTGGAGATATTAGGATGCTCAATGTCTCCTTTGGCTTCACCTTCAACATCAGATCTAACAATGGCTTTATCAGAATGGCCTCCATTTTTATGGTGATTCTTTTTGTAAGATGAAATAGATTATTCCGCTATCTAAGTTAGACCTATACTAAGCTTTGTATGCCTCTTGTTAGTCGCGCATCAAAAATATTTTAACTCTCGCCTGTTGTCTCTGTTTGATGTTGTAGTTGCTCTTGTATATTTATTTTCCTTGTTCTATTCCTTATAGTAGGCATATGCATCTTATCCACTTTCACTATTCCTTTGCATGTTGTTGATAGCTACATCTCTACCTCTATGTTTAATTTTCTCTCCTGGTCACATCCTTCATTTGCTAACATGTCTGCCACCTGGTTTGCTTTGCGAAATACATGTTGTATTTGTGTATCTGTTGCTTGCATTTTATCCTAAATTTGTTGTATTTCCTCCACTTAATTCCAAGGTATTCTCCACTTCCTCTTTACCATTTTTGTAACCCCTATGAGTAAATTTCTATTATGATCTCTCTTAAGTTGCTTATGTTGCAATATGTGATGGCCTTTAGCACTACTATGGATTATGCTTCCATGTTGCTTCTCATTCCAAGTTCATCCCCCCCCCCTTCATAAACCACTTCCCATCTATCATCCCTAAGAATAAATTGTATACATTGTGACTTGGGTTCCCTCTACTCACATCATTCATATTGCATTTTAATCTTTCTTGTGTAGGCTTTTCCCACCTTACGACATTGTAATGTAGTTTTAGCCTATATTCTCAAAGCACATTAATAAATATCACCCCAATATTTAGAAATTTATCCATGGATATTTCTTCCTTATAAACTTGGCAATCATATCCATACAATTATGCTCCATCCTATATAGGTTAACCTCTTTTCCATGTCTTCTAGAATTTCTCCTTTTCTATAACTCCCACATCATAATAGCTGACACAACTAACGAGATGATTTTGAGTTTGGCTGGAGATATGGGGGTTGTTTAAAAAAAGATGTTGCATTGTTTTCTCCTTGTATCTCTCGCAACAGTGACACATGGATACTAAGTTCAGCTTTATCCTTTTAGGCTTATCATCAGTTGCAATTCTCTCCTTCAAACATCTCTACATAAAAAAAGTTTATCTTGAAAGGCATATCCCCTATCCAACTCGTTTCTCCATTTTTGTTTCTCTTTTTTCCTCCTTAGCATTTTAAAAACTGAATTCATAGAAAAAATTCCAAGGTCTGTTTACTCCTCCTTCCATTATTCTTGGACTAATATTCTCCATAATATGTGCCACCATCTCATCATGTATGACTAATTTTAATTTTTTGAAATTCGATTGACCATTTCCAATAAATTGTTTTACTTCCGTATCTTCATCATCCCCACTATCTTCCTTCAGAAAATTAAAAACTCTCTATTTGGTCCAATTGTCAAATAAGAAATTCACTTTCCCTGCTTTCAATTTCCAACAAATGTTGTATTCAACTTCATCTCTCACCTACAACGTTTTCTTCCATGCATGCCAAGCTCCCTTTTCTTTGTACTCCACAGAGTCAGGAGGTCCTGAACCTCCATCACAACTTGTCATATAGTGTGTTGGGTACATCAAATAGAGACCTGAAGCCTATTCCTCCTTCTATTTTAAGGTAAAACATCTCCTCCCAAGCTACCCAATGTTTCTTTTTTTCTCAATCAGCTTTTCCCAAGAAATATCTTACAAATACCGATTGGTCTATCACCTTTTTGGGTGGGTTCATAGCTAAAAAGCAAATATGTAGGCATTGATTGTAGCATGTTTGCAATCACCCCCAAATGGTAACTACTTATTCTTTCCTTCTAGCATTCTTCTCTATATTTTCTTCACTAACTCTTCAAAATATACATTTCTCTTTCTGCCATAGTATACTAGACATCCTAGATATGGGAATTGGAAAGATCCCTATTTGATACTAGTAATTCTCCTCATCCTAATTGCTACTATTAATGGCGTATTATCATGAATACAGAAACAAATTTTTATTCTAACTTCAAGGAAACCAACTGAAAAAAATATATATGTAATAAAATGTGTGCACATATGCAAGGAGTGCGGACATATGTGTGGAGGTATAGAAATGTCCTGATATTACAATTATTATAAAAAAATTATATCTTATCAATTTTATGGTCACTTTATTGTGCGTAAAGAAAATTAAACTTTTCAAAATCATCTTAAGTGATAGATTAGCTGTACAGCTCGACTTAGTTCACTTTTCATACTCGAATATAGAATATATAACTTTGTTTTTATTACTTGAGATGACCAAGACATAGCCATTTCAATAGTTTGAATAGGCATTATTTTATCAGCAACGAATTCCATAGTAAAATCAATCATGTAACTAGTGATAAGATTCTTAATGGATGACTAAAGTGGATACACAACTGGATTAGATAAATCTACATAAAACTTTTCTCTTCTTAATTCTCAATCAATACATTTAGTTTCTCTTTTCAGAACTTGATTTACAAAACAAACTCTTGCGATGTACACCATTTAATCTACTTGAAAGTTAATGATTAAGTCATCATTGAAAATGACATTTTACTCATCTTTGTTGTAACGACCCGACCTAGGGGCCTAGTCATCACACGATGAATGAGATACCCGAGGCACCTCACCCAAGCCATCTTAAGCGTCTTGAGCATTCATAGGTTAAAAATAAAGAAATATGGAAGTAAAACAGGGAAAGGGTCATGGGCCTTTTTAAGACAATGAAGTAACATTAAAAATGAATGAATAACTAACATATTTATGTTCATAAGCATACTATCTAACATATCAATGGACAAAACCGACAATGGTTGGTTTTCCTTAATAGAAAAGACTTCAATGTTTAACATAGAAAGTAAATACCTCAAAAGGGCCATAAACATATCCTCTCAAAATGCAATACAAGATAGAGTGAAAAATGTAGAGTCCCAAACTAAGGGCTCACACCAAATAAAAGTGCTAATCCTGAACACTGTATATTAGCCACGAGCCGATAGAGGAGAGCCTGTTCGTACATGGTTAAATCATGTAGTTAAAATATGCATTAGTATGTGAAAATGTACTAAATATGTGAGATGCAATACATGCTTGAAATTGTAATGCCTTATAACATATAAGTACGTTTGAGATGAAAAGCACATAAAGTGAACTTAAGCATCCACAAAGAATATAGCCCAATATGGACAAGAGTCAATGCACGCAAAATCACATGTTCTAGAATAATGTCATAGAATCAAAATCTTTTTAGGAGAAGAACTTAACCGATATATAAGACCATGTAAGTAACTACATGGAATCCAACATAACCTCCTCTGTTGGCAAAAGGGGACCATTTGTCGGGTGGAACTCTGTCAACTTGGCATGCGTCTTAATAGCATAAATGACCTATATGGATCTACTAGCCTAGCCTACAAGGCTCCTATGGTGGGACATAGTTAGAGACAATGCGATCTATCTTTAATGGGTTATGCCTTAACTAACGGGATGAATCCCAATCTCAAGTCTACTTGGTGCCAAGTCATCCCATAAAATCTTTAAAACATAGCTTAGAATCATGTGTAAAAATCATAGGAGTAGCTCGAACTTTAGGAACCATCAAGTGAGTATTGTCCTTTCATCTTGGGGACCTTCTTAAAACATACTAGGTAAATTGTCAACATGATTATATCTTTGATAAATAATATCTTCAAACTCATCTTTAATGCCCTAATCATCATCATAAATTATGCAAGACTTTACTTGAAAACTATGTGGGCTAGGCTTTTATAATGGAACAATCATAATTCACATAAATCATAAAAATATACTTCTTTAAAGACATACAAAACAACCCACATTGTATCAACAACGGAACTCATCATTGAGGTCATCATCAATAGCTTAGGTACATACATATACTTAGTAAGAATATCATAGGATATCATGAATATCATTTAATAATATAAAACATCATGAAATCATCATAAGCATGCCTAGTATATTAGGAGAACTTAAAGAAAAGGTAAAATACTTTCTAGAAGACTTTACGGGTGTAAGAACCCATAAATATAGCTCACGTACTGTAAAAGACTTTGGGAAGAACAAACTTAAACTTGGAACCTTTGTGAAGAAGCTTTGAAACCCTAGCCTTGTGTTGCCCTTTTCTTGAGAAAGTAATTGCCTTAGAGAAATTTGAGAATTAGAAGGATGAAGAGAATAGGGGCTTCTTAGTGTTTAGGATATGATTTAAGGCCCGTTTGGATCCCAAAAATGACTTAATTTAGGAATAGAAATGACGGAATAATAAAACTGTCCTTCATTAAAACTGTCGAATTTCAACCTATGAAGGCCCGTTTAGAGGTTATGGAATGAACCACAGAATGTTGGTTTTGTTCGTCCTGTTAACTTTTCCCAAATCCTTGAAAATATTTTATTAAACTCAAAACTATGAAAATATTCTACGGACCATATAACTTCTTACAGGTTGTGGTTGGATTCGTAAAGTCCTTCCATATTTAGTCATTTTCCCACCTTTCTAGGCCCTATCTACGAAGGGGTTCCATGGGCTATATATTATTCTATGGACCATGCTGGTAACTCGTAGATCACTTCCTACAAACTCCAAATTTTCTTCATAGCTGAGAGATCTATCCATGATCTTAACTATGAATTATCATCCCTCTATAGGTCGTTACTAGGTCTATGGGTTAACCCATACTTGGACACTTTTTCTCTTTTTTGCAGTTATGTTTAAGGGTCAAACCTACAAACCGTAACTCCTCCTATGAGCCATAATTCATCCTTATGAACTTGACTTTAGGTTATTTTTTGCCCAGCTTTTCTGCACTCTAAGCTCCTAAACTGGGGGATCATTATATCTATATTATTGGTCGATCATGTGTGCTTGTGTGTTAGTTGGAACTGACCTATACTATACATGTAACCTATTGAACATAAAATCACGAATGCAGAAACAAGTAAAGGCATGATGAAATTTAAAATTTATTTCTCATGAAACATGGTATTCCCGTGTTAATGTCATACTCAGTCTTTGGGAACATTAGTCTCGTGGCTACACTCTTGACATTCATGGGCTTCTTATCTGAATCTCTTAAAATTCTAGGATTTGCTCAAAGGAGATGGTAGATATATCTAAGTCCATGATGGAGTCTCATTCTCTATGCTTGCTCTTAAAGGAAGAAGGATCTGAAGTGGAGCATATAAGTTCAGATTTGCTCATTACAAGTTATTTGTCCCAACAGCTCTGAATGATTCAACATTGGGCTAGCAACTTCAAACAAATTTGCCTCTACTACAACCCAACATTCTCATTCTTAGCATAAGTCTCATGATCACAGCCACATAGAAAAAATAACCCCTGTATAGGTTACTTTTATGATTTTTAGAATTACATAGCAGTACAAAAGTTTGTTACCTAGTTGTAGTATTGTAGTTATTAGTCCTTACAGTTATTGTATAGATTGACATGCTCCTTGTACATTCAAAACATAAGAAGATGAAGAAAATTCCACAACTCATTCTTCCTTTCTAATTTCTAAACATGGTATACGAGCAAATTCAATGAAACATCTTCGTCATACTTCTCTTCGAATTTCTTGTTTATTGATCTCATTTTTTCCTTCTTTGCTTCACCTTGAGAAATGGCAACAAAAGAGATCAATATTACAGGAGGTTCCATTGTTTCTACCAAAAAAGCTGAAGCAAATCTGCTTCCTTTATCTCACCCTTATTATTTGAATACCTCTGATTCACCTAGAATGAACCTAATCAATATTAATTTTTAATAGAACTAGTTACGGAAACTAGAAGAGAGGAGTTTTAATTTCTCTCTCAACTAAGAATAAGTTGTGCTTCATTAGTGATAAAGCTAAAATTCTAGTAGAAGGGTCACCTCTTTTTCAGCAATAGAGAGATGTAATGATATGGTGATTGCATGGTTATTGAATTCTTTAAGCAAGGGTATTGTTGAAACTATGATCTATTCACAAACAACTTCAGACCTATGGAAGGAGCTGCAAGAAATATATGGCCAACCAAATAGTTCAAAACTTTTTCAATTGCAAAGATCTCATTAACATCCTCTAAGGATCAAGTGATATGGCGGGTTCTTTCAATAAACTCAAAAAGTACGAGATCAACTTGAAGTTTTGAATAGTTTTATGTTATGTAGCTATGAATGTAAATGTGGTGCAAATGAGCACAATCACAAAATGAATGAAGATATGAGATTGATGCAATTTCTAATAGGTTTTAAGGAAGCTTACTCAGGATTGGGGGTAACATCTTGATGATGAAGCGTATGTCTTCTACTAATCAGACATATTCTATCATCCTTCATGAGGAATCACAAAGAGGTACATTCTGGAAACCTTTTCAAAACTAAATCCTTAGATTTCAATGTTGCAAAATGGAATGAGCAGGGAAACTTTGCTGCTAAGAGAGGAAGCACACAAATCCCCAATCTTAGGAATTTTCAAGGAAATAACACATGGAACAAAAACCTCTTTTGCACTTACTGCAAGAAAACTAATCATATTTGACATAATTGTTGTAGGTTGATAGGTTTTCCTCCAAATTCATGTTCACAAACAAGCTTAAGAAACCTTTTCATAACGTCGGATAGATATAGCCAATGCTGGAGAAGGATCAATTTCTACTAAATTTTTCACAAGTGATGGAGGGTCTGGTAAGGTGCATACTAGTTCTGCTTCCAGAAATGTAGGTAGTAACGAGACTTTACCCTTCAACATCAAAGGTTTCACAAAAGATCAATGTCAACAGTTAATTGATATGTTCCAATCAGCACAATCTAGATCTAGAACAGAGGAATAACATAATGCTAATATGGATGGTATTTATGATGCTTTAAGGGCATATACTTTTTTTCTTTCTTCTTTCATCTCCAATCCCTGGATAATAGACTCAAGGGCTACTCACCATATGAATTTTGATAAATCCAAGCTTCAGAATATTAAGTTTCTACCTATTTATATTTTTGCTATCTTGCCTAATTCTTATAAAGTGAAAGTTAACTGTATGGGAGATGTCACTTTGACTTCTCACATCAAGTTAAAGAATATTTTCTATGTTCCCTTTTTCATGCATAATTTACTGTCAGTTAGTCAATTTGTTCAGGAAACTAGTCTAGAGATTCTTTTCACTAAAGAAGGTTGTTTTCTATAGGACCTTTTAATAAGGAGGGGTTAGATTTTTGGTGAAGTTGTTGCAAATATCTTTCTACTGAAAAGTTACACAACCACATCCAAGTCCATTTCTTCAACACTCCCAAATTCATCTATCAGCGTTTGTAGTTTAGCTTATACAAAAAGTCCTGTTATGTCTGCTATTGAGTCTTTTTGTCCTTACTCGAATTCTATCATCAATCCAATAGTTTTTACTGAAGTTGCTATCAATGAAATGAATTCTAATTCTAAAAATATTGATTCCTACAAGCTTTGGTATTATAGATTGGGATATTTACCTTATCAATGTATTAAAAAGATCAATGTGATTCCAATTTTCCATTCTAAACCTACAAATTTTCCTTGTGACATTTGCCCCATGGCAAGGCAATCTAAATTACCTTTTGCTACAAGTAGCATTTCCACACATCATTATTTTGAAATGATACATGTAGACACTTGGGGACAATATAAGACTCAGACATCAAAGGAGAAAAATATTTTCTAACCATTACGGATGACTTCACTATGGAAACCTGGATCTATCTTTTATCCACAAAATCAAATGCTTTCCCAATTCTCAAATCATTTTTGGCCTACGTTAAGAGGCAACTCAACAAGAAAGTTAAAGTTATGAGATCAAATAATACCTATGAACTAGGATCTGCGACCTTACCTTCTGATTTTTTCATCACTCAGAGAATCATATATCAGAAATTTTATATAGTTGCCCCCCAAACTAAATGGGGTTACTGAGCGAAAACACAACCACTTTTGTAGAGCTTTACGAGAAGGTATCAGTTACACAGAAACTTACTCGCCTGTGGTTAAGATGAACGCTATACGGTGTATTTTGGCTATAG
>JAOTQR010018998.1:0-17262 GCA_025774065.1 Solanum ossicruentum
TAAGCTAAGCAAGTAGGTGACTCACCTGCTAGCTTCCTAAGTCCTACAAGCACCTCACTTCTCTCACTTCATTTAAGTTCATTATCTCCTCAATTTAACTTAAAACTTATTTACGCTGAACCCTCTTCAGCGTTAGACATACATATCGCCCTTTAATTGGAGATTCAAGCATTTTTAAAAATAAGTGCTAATTTGAAAAGCCATATCATGATTCATTTGCATAGTACTAGTATTGTAAGATGTGGGGTGTTAAAACCTTATATAGAGTATATCATATACATAAGTTTATTCAGTCTTCATATAGTTATTCATAGCATATCTCATCCTTTGGACCTTCAACTCCTCAAGAAACCACATCCGGAATTTTATCAAACACTTAGAGGGTGTTCAATGCTAGTATAAAACCATGAAATATAGAGATGAAATCATGCAAAAAAGTAAATTGTAAAACCATCAATTAACACCTTGCAAATTCCTCAAGCAACGTACATCAAAACCCCTTCTCAAATCTTGCAATAGATCAAAGATTTATAGCTCAAAACATAGCTAAACAATCACAACATTACATAGCTTTTACATAGTGTGCATTGAATTTCATAATAAGCAAGACCCACTTCTAAATCAACTTTAAATCATGTAATTTGAGAAAAATGAGGCTTGGGTATCATGGATGAAAGGAACCCATGAAAGAAACCCACATACCTTTGCTTGGAGATGAACTTGGTGAAGATTGGTGATGGAGACTTGAAGCTTGAAGAAAAACCTTTATGGGTAAGTGTTTGAGTTAATATTTGGAAATGTTTAGGGTAATATGAGGGTGAAATTTGGCTAAGTATGGGTAAAAACACATTTGGGAACACTTAGGCCCAAGAACCAAAAGCCTTGTACTGCTATAGAGATCACTGGCAACAAAATACACAGGTCCACATTTCATCTGCGACTTGGTTAATATGAGGGTGAAATTTGGCTAAGTGTGGGTGAAAACACATTTGGGAACACTTTGGCCCAAGACCTAAAAGCCTTGGACCGAGATAGAAGTCACTAGCAACAAAATACACAGGTTCGCATCTGGTCCATAATGTGGACCTATTGCGAAGGTCATATTTACACATGTCAGCGATAACTGCATGTCGCGGAGCTATCGTGGATTGATTTTGGATAAGAAAAATTACAAAAAATTTAATTTCTAATCATTTACTCTTAAAATGGGGTTAGACCCTCTCCGACATAATTTTGACCCCTTGAACATTAATATAAAGTTGGATTTTCGAAATAGCAAATGGACTTTAAGATACATGGAATTTAAAATTTTGGGCATTGCGAGGGATATTTTCGTTTACTTTTTGGGGTTGTTTCATTTGAGCTTGACTCTCATTTTTTTATTATTACTAAAGACTTTCCCTTTGTGTCTCTTCCTTTTTATATTATCTATTGTTGTATTTAGTTTGCATCTGCGACCAAGGATGTGTGATTGACATGCTAAGAGGCTTGTTTGGGTCCCTTCGGGTTCCTATTCACCGTGTTCACATCTAGGCCCTAGTCTTGGATCATGATAAACTTAATATTAATGCACTAGGTTGTTGGTCCTCACTATCCAACACACCATATCGATTAGAGTCTTATTCATAATTGTTAAGTGCACCACAACTATGAGTAAGAGGCTATGAGGTGTTTAGGAAATGTTTCCCTTCTTCTTGATCTATGTCATGCTTTAAAAGTAAGGTAAGGCCTTTTTCTCTAACGAATGTTTTTAGCTATTTCAGATCATGTCGATTCTAAGATGAAGAAGAGCTCGTACTCCAGAGGAGCAACTGAACCCCTCCTGCTCCATAAGGTCCTCAAGATGGGGGAGTGGCCCATTATAAGTTCCAAGATACTATCACTATGTTGGCTAATGCCATGACGATCCAGTTGAACAAAGGTTCCCAAGCCCCTCATGCTCCTACTCTGGCATCTACAGTGAAAGATTTTACTAGAATGAACCCACCGGAGTTCCATGGATCCAATGTGGATGAGGACCCCCAAGAATTCATTAATGAGGGGTATAAGGTGTTGTCCATTATTGGGGATAATTCAGAGAAAAAACTTGAGTTGGTGGCCGTATAACTCTAGGGGTTGGCTCAAATATGGTTCACTCAATGGAAGATAGAGAAGAGGAATGGTGATGCTATCCCTTGGGAGGAATTCAAAGGGGAATCTCTCAATCGATTCTTTCCTATTGAGATAAGGTAGGCGAAGATGATCAAATTTATGAATCTAAAGCAAGGGTCTATGAGTTTGAGGGAGTATGCCCTCAAGTTCAACCAACTCTCCAAGTATGCCCCATAATTGGTTGCCGAGCCAAGGTCAAGGATGTACAAGTTTGTGTCGAGTGTATCCGACTTGGGGAATGAGCAATGTCAAACTGATATGCTTATAAGTGATATGGATTTTTCCCGCCTCATGACATATGATGATAAACTTAAGGGGGAAAAGCTTAGAAAGAGAAGGGCAAGAGGGCCTGTTTTGAAGGTGGGTTTCAAGGTTCTAAAGGTGGCCAGTTTCGTCAAGGCCAGAAGTTCCAAGGCCAAGGGTCATCCAATGCTTCCAACAAGAGGTTTGCCAATGACATGGTGCCTAATCAAAGGTTCCAAGGTTGGTAATGGAGGAATGGTAAAGATTAGATTCCAAGGTGTGAAAGAATCATAGTGGTCCTTCTTTGAGAAAATCAAATTCTTAATTTGGTTGTGGTGAAGTTGGCCACAAGGTTATTAATTGTCCTCATGGTTAACCCAAAGGTGGAGATGATCTTCCACAAGGCCAAGGTGCAAATGAGAGTCAAAGGGGAAGAAGAGGCCGACAAGGGGGTGGACCAAGGCAAAATAGATTCTATGCTTAAGGAAGACAAGAGATGAATGTGGTGCCCGTTTCATCACTGGTATGTTGAAGGTTTTTCATTTTGATGTGTATGCATCAAATGACCTAGGTGCCACTCTTTCTTTTATTACTCTTTTTGTTGCAAAAAAGCATCATGTTAGCCCCGAATTATAGTGTGAACTTATGAAGTGTCTACCTCCATTTGTGAGTCCATTGTTTCTAGAAGAGTGCATATAAATTGCCCCATGTTCATTTTGCATAAAATCTTGCCTTGTGATTTTGTTGAATCAGATATGGTGGATTTTGATGTCATTCTTGGGATGGATTGATTGCATGCATATTATGCTTCTATTGATTCTACAACTTGTAGAGTGAAATTCCAATTCCCTAATGAACTCGTCCTAGAGTGGGAAGGTTGTGATGCGATGGTCAAAGATAGATTCATTTCTCGTCTTAAAGCCCAAATGTTAAATTCTAAGGGGTGTCTCTATCATCTTTTGAGGGTTAGGGATGTTGAGTCCAAAGTCCTTCCTATAAAATCGGTTTTGGTGGTTAATGAGTTTCTTTATGTCTTTCCTAATGAGCTTCCTGGTGTTCCTCCTGAAAAGGAAATAGATTTTGGTATAGATCTCTTTCTCGATACTTAAACAATTACTATTCCCCCTTACCATACGGCCCCAATGGAGTCGAAGGAGTAATTGAGGGATTTTTCGGAAAAGGGTTTATAAAGCCTAGTAAATCACCTTGGGGTGCCCCAATGTTGTTTGTGAAGAATAAGGGTGGTTCTCTTAGGATATAAGTTGATTACCGGCAACTAAATAGAGTCACCATAAAGAACAAGTACCCTCTACCAAGGATTGATGACCTTTTTGATCAACATCAATGGGATAGTCAATTTTCTAAGTTTGATCTTCGGTCCAAGTATCACCAAGTGAAAGTGAGGGATAGTGACATTCCCAAGATGCCTTTTCGGACTAGGTAGGGGCACTTTTAGTTTGTGGTTATGTCTTTCGGGTTGACCAACGCACAGGCTATATTTATGGATCTTATGAATAGGGTCTTTAAACCCTACCTTGACTTGTTTGTGGTGGTTTTTATTGATGATATCTTGATCTATTCCCATAGTTAGGAGGAGCGTGTGGATCACTTGAGGGTGGTGATGCAAATCATGAGGGATGAGAGATTGTATGCAAAATATGGGAAATGTTAGTTTTGGTTGAAAGAGGTTTCTTTTCTAGGGCATGTGGTGTTGGGTGATGGCATTAATGTGGATCCTAAAAAGATGGAGGTGATTAGAAATTGACCTAGACCTTTGACTCCATCGGACACTAGAAGTTTCTTGGGTTAGAAAGGTTATTACAGGAGGTTTGTGTATTGCTTCTCTTCTATTACTTCTCCTAGGACTAAATTGACACAAAATAAGGAGTGTTAAAAGAGTTTCCAAACCTTGAAGCATAATCTTGTCTCTGCTATTATCTTGGGTCTACAAGGAGGGTTGGAAAGGTTTGTTGTATATTGTGATGCCTCAAGAATTTTTTTGGGGTGTGTTGTGATGCAAAAATAACCCAAGCCTAAGGTATGTGGGTTTGAACCAATGTGTCCTTTTGCCTATGGTGCCCAATCTCCCTATCATACGAACATTGCATGTTTTCAAGTTGTATTATCTATGGGTATCTTTTATTATGGATTATAAGTATGAAATATGTTGGGGTTTTATCAAATGTTGATTAAATATGCATGTCTATCTATCCCAAGCTCGTACTATGAGTTGGTTTTATATATTAAGACTATGTATGTTTTAAGCTATAAAACTATGATCTATTATGAAATTTTATGATGGATTTCATGGTATCTCACATAAGGGTTTGCAATATGTTGGTGGGTTGATTTGCATTGAGCTTTCTCACATGTTTTCACTCTTAAATTGCATGATTTTGATCAATCATTACACACCCACCAAGTGTTAGATAAAATGTCAAGTCAAGAATTCTCAAGTTAATTATATGTTTTATAAGTCATGTGAACTCATGTTGAATATGGCTATCAAGTATGTTATTACTTCATGAAATTATATATGATTATGCAAGTATGAAGTTAGGCCTTATTTACAAGATCTTACCTCGTGCGAGCCTTTGATGTTATTGCAAGTGCAATGTTTGATGATGATTGATTATCGTGTTTCAAGTTATGCTCACCACTAGAGTTCAAGTATGTTTTAAGAGCTACTCATGTCATGATTCCATGTTTATTGCAACTTATTAAAGTATGATTATTATAAGTATTCCGTTGGATTAGACTTAGCACTGATGGATGGGGGGTTTGCTCTCTTTCCTTGAACTATGTGCAAACATAGGATTATGTTTTACCCTTGCTATACTAGTGGATCAATTTTGTGCACTTCTCTTGAAATTCTTCTCGAAATGGGATGGGCTCCCATAAGGTGAAGCTTCCCATGAAATCCTTCCAAAAATGGGACAGGCTCCTATAAGGAAGGTTACTTCTCCAAAATGGCACGGGCTCTCGTAAGGTAAAGTATGGTTTGTCTTTTAATGTAGACCACCTCTTCACCAATGAGGGTAATTATCATGATTACAAGCATGTTTTACTTCATGCATTGATCATGTATGCCATATTAAGATTTTTCTTCTCAATTACTTATTACTATGCATTTTGACTATATTGGCTTATGTCCTAATACATTGCATGATATATAGTTAGTACAGTCAAATATACTAAAGCATACACTTGCCTATATGATATCATTATGTAGGGACCGAAGGTGCTCTTGATCATTCTCTACGTGACTAGTGAGATTATTCAAAGAAAAGTTTGGTGAGTCCTCAAGTTCGGGGATGCTATATACTTTCTCTTGCTATTTCTAAGACTCTTAATGTTGAACATATGACATTAGGAGGGTGAGCCCAGAGAGTGTCTTGGCCCCGCTCCATTCTATGTTTAGAGGTGTTGTTGGAATAATTGATGTGTTTATGCTTTGAGCTTGACTCTCATGTTTTTATGATTACCAAAGACTTCCCTTATTCCTTCTTCCCTTTTATATTATTTGTTGTTGGGTTTACTTTGCTTCCGCAACTAAGGATATGTGATTGATATGCTAAGAGGTTTTGTTTGGGTCCCTTCAGGTTCCCCTTCGCCTGTCATATCTAGGCTCTAGGCTTGGGTCATGATAGTTGTACTGTACCAATAGGTAAGGGTTAGTAATGTCACACTACTGGGATGGACAAAATCATATAGTGAAATTCGCCTCTCACATGGGTCAAACAGTTTTTGAACTTAACTTGCCGTTCTGCAAGCTACACACTGAAACGAATTCGATTATCTGGTAATACTGAGTTTGGGAAGCATGAGGAACACAATACCCTAGCTATCTTATTACTTCTTTAACACTTGCCTTAGTTTAGGATTACTTTTTATAGTTCTCATAAACATCTCCCCTTTGGGGAGATAAGTTGGTTAATCAACCCGAATTGCATTGAATTCTTCTAAGTCTACCATATTCCCTGTGGGCTTCGACCCTAAGCTTGGTTAGGTTATGTATCTTTAAAATGATCATCCTATCCTAATAATGGAGGTGTATATTGGGAGACATCAAGATTTTGGCGCCATTAAAGGAGGGGCAGATAGGGTGACATCAGGATTTTTTAGTCATTGCCGAGGAACACAGCTAGACTTGTCCATTTCAAGTAATATGGGAATTAATCCTTCTGTCCCTCATTTTACATATTTTTTATTTTTGTTTTATTTTATGTTACAAGTGTTTTTTATGCCCAATACGCAATGTCGAGGAACACCCTTGACTCCATTTGACCCAGAGATCCAAATACGACTAAGAAATATAGCAAAAGATAATACAAACAATATAGTAAATGAAGCTCTAAATTGGAATAAGAATGATAATGAAAATAATAACAACCTACCTCCTCTTGATGACATTGTTCCACAGCCATATGACTTACATTCCAAAGTTTCTCAATGAAACCAATATCGACTGAACCCTATGGCTATGGAGGTTACTAGAGCCATTGGGTTACCTCCAATACTAGCTGACACAAAGTTTGTGTTTCTGAATGGGTTGCTTCAGATGCTACAAAACCATGGATTGTTCGCGGGCCTACCACCAGAGGATCTATATAGTCATCTACCAAGGTTGCATTTTTCTGCAAGAGTGTAATGGGAACACATAATCTATCTATAGATGATATGGAACTTTCTCTTTTCCCATTATCTCTATAGGCAATGTATCACTATGATATCCGAGCTCCCATATAGTTGGATCACCAGTTAGGCTGAGTTGAACGAGACCTTTTTGGAGAGATACTTCCCAAGATCAAAGAAGCTCAAATTGAAAGATCAATTCAACAACTTTGAGCAACTTCCTGGTGACTCAATCAATACTTAGCGATTCACAAAGAGCTTGAGGAGTATACTGGACCACAAAATTAATGATGGTTCCTTGGTGGAGATATTCTACCGTGCCCTGGATGAGCATAGTTAAGCATGCTCTAATAACATCATGGGGGAATATTCTTGGATCAATCATTTGCAAGGATTACTGAGAGGATGGAAAGTCGTGGTGCACACGGATCACTCAGCACTGTGGTATTTGAGGAAAAGAAAGATGCAAAACCAAGGTTAATGCGATGAGTACTCCCTCTTCAAGAATTTGATTTTGATGTCGTCGATAAAAAAGGGACAACAAATCAAGTTGCAGATCACCTTTCTAGGTTAGAAGATGGAGCCATGGACAAGTTTGATGATACATTGGAGATCAATGCTTCTTTCCTAGAAGAGAGAGTGTTGGAAGCATCCCACAAATTGATAATATGGTTTGCAGACTATGCAAACTATTTGGTTAGTGTTATTGTGTTAACGCACAAGTTCATGTATGATGTAAGAAAAATATTTAGGGATGACCGATATTCGTTTCGCGTATGTGCAGATAGGATTATTTGTCACCTAGAGGATGAGTATCCCTGAGGCATACCACTCATCCTTAGTAGGTGGGCATCGTAGTGTAGTTTGGACAATACATAAGATTTTGTAGTGTGGATACTATTAGGTAACCTTCCACCATGATGCTCATGACTATGCCAAAACATGCGATAGATGCCAGAGTGAAGGTGGTGTTTCCCACATGCACGAGCTCTCTCTAAACCCCATTATGGTGATGACTTATTTGATGCGTAGGAAAAAAACTTCATTGGTCCCTTTGATAGGTCACATGGAAACAAATACATCTTTGTTGTTGTGAACTATGTATCCAAATACGTGGAGCTACTTTCCATCCCCAACAATGAAGCCAAAAGTGTCACCACATTTCCAAAAAGGAATATCTTCTCATGGTTTCGCACCCTGTGAGCAATCATTAGCAATTGAGCCTCTCACTTCTGCAACAGACTATTCAAGGTCTTACTTGAAAAATATAGGGTAAAACATTGGGTGGAAACATCTTACCATCCTCAGACAAGTGGGCTAGTAGATGTTTCTAATAGGTAAATCAGACAGATTCTATCCAAGACTATGAATGTGAACCAGATAGATTGATCACAGAAGCTTAATGACACATTATGGGCATAATAAACAACTTTCAAGACCCCTATAGGAATATCTCCTACCAACTTGTCTCTGGGAAAGCTTGTTATTTGCTGATGGACCTTGAGCATAAGGCGATGTGGGCGCTGAAAAAGTTGACTGACTCTAGACAGGAACGACGCAACAAACTCTAATCTAAGCCAATTGAATAAGCTTGTTGTATTTTTTCAGTCTGTATAAGAGCTTAACACTATACAAACAAGGAATGAAGCTGCAACATGCTCATCGCATAGAAAACCACCAATTCGCACTCGGGGACATAGTGCTACTATTCAACCATAGGCTAAATTTGTTCCCTAGAAAACTCAAATTCCGATGGTTGGGACCCTTCAAGGTAACATATGTCTTCGATCACAAGACCATCGAGTTGGAGAAAAGAAATGGTGGGACATTCAAAGTAAATAGTCAAAGAGTTAAGTCGTACCTTGGTAATATAGAGGAAATAAAAACATTAGAAGTATGGGAACTTGATGAAGTCTGAGTAGTCAAGTTGTCTATGTGTGCCGCGACTGTAAATCAAGCACTACTTGCGAGGCAACCCAAGGTTGAGAATGACACTTAGGTGCCCTAGTAATTTCTTTTTGACCCCAGTAATTTATTTGGCGTTATTTTTGGTGTGCTTTGAGGACAATGCACCTTTTTTTCGATCGGGTATGGGTAGTTATAGTCCTCAGTGAAGTTTGAGTAACCTTGGCCTATAACTATCCCAAATTTTGAATCCTAGCCGTTTTCTTGTCCATGTTCATTTTCCCCATTGATATTTAATTTCTGTTAAACTGACATGTTTAGGATGTGTAGATAGTATTGGTGGCATATCATACTAATATCTATGGCGTATATGTGTGTTTGTGCTTTTGTGTGAAAAAATGACACCCACTAATATTTTATTAGTTAGTCTGGATAGAAACCATGCATGTTTGATTAATGACAGTGCTTGTTTTGATAAGTAAGGATAAATTGAAATGAAAAGCAGGATTAGAGAGTCTGTATTGATAGTGTAATCTGTGCCATGTGAGAGTCTGCATTCTTTGCTAAATTCATATTCCGTATTATAATTCAGCACTTTTCCTATTACTGTTATAGGAAAGGATCTTATGTCGTTGTTCATAATAATCCACTTAGCCTACATGAGCAATCCAATGTGTGAAATATCCCTTGATCCTAATGTTTGAGCCTTACATGTACCCTTTTCTTTGTAAAAACGTAAGCTACCTGGCCTTAGTAGATATAATATCCTAAAATTGGCCTTAGTCTTTCGTTGAACATTGTGCACCTTGACCGAGGCAAAAATCCTAAGCTGAGGGTGCCTAGCAAAAGTGGTGTAGGTTCCTAGGTTGGATATTGTGCACCTAGACTCAGGCCAAAAACCTAAGTTGAGGGTGGCTGGTGTAAGGGTAAAAATAAAATGAGGGGGAAAATTAGTGTCACAGGGAAAAGAGATAAAAATGTGTTTTTGGTACAAGAAAAATGAGTGATGCCAAATCAATAGCTAAAAAGAATAATGATGTGAAAATAAAAGGCAAAAAACTTAAAAATGAGAATAAGGCACCCAAACAAGCTTGGAATGGGAGTAAGGGAGCATGAGGTTCTAAATAACAGTGTTGGTAAGGCAAAAGTGTAGAACAACGTAGTGTCAAGGAAGGCCTTTAGTCACTATGTTCCTAAAACATCATACCAAATTCTCCTGAGCCTATGTTATAAGCCAATGAAGTCCTAAAGTGATCCTAATCGAAGTAGTCAAAGGTCATAGTCATGAGTATGGGGAAAGCATATGGCATTGAGCATGGTATTTGAATGTCTTTTGTGAGAGTGGGCAATTTTTCATAGTCCAAAGCATTAAATATGAAAAAATCATCATAAGATAGATATGAGACGTCTTTCTCGTAGGGCACTTGCATTACATTGTTGACATTGGACTAACTCAGTGATTGTTGCTTATTCATGATTAATTTGCTTGTCATAGGTGCAATGTCACATATGTTGATCTGTATACGTGTAGTTGATAGCTATCTGATATCCTTTTAAAGTTCATGATTAATTTGCTTGTCATTGGTGCAATGTCACATATGTTGATCTGTATACGTGTAGTTGATAGCTATCTGATATCCTTTTAAAGTGGTGTGGGTATCTGTGCTTGAGTATAATGTATGCCGTTAGATTAAGGTATGTGTTACTGTGCTGCTTATATAGATTAAGTCGGTCGCTTGAGGGCAAACATCAATTATATGTTGATGGTGTTGATGTGCTGCCAAAATACAATATATTTGCTGCTTAAAAACTTAAATTGTTTTGTGTTCTCAAAGCGACGTTAGTAGATTTGATGTGTTTTAAGTTTATTTTGTAGGATTGTAGGGTTGGCAGAATTTTTGGGCTAAGTGTGCAGATTTTGCTGAAATTGAGCATTCACAAAACCTTTTACAAGCTATAGATCTAGTTTCGTACACAATGTCATTACAGAGTGAGTTTCTATAGTTATGTCTATGGACATGCAGACGAGCCACAGACTAGATGTGATACCTGAGGATCAAATAGTGGGGAGTTGGTAAAAAGTCATAAGAAAGAACCTCCTACGAGCCATAAAACAATATACAGGCCGTAGAAGGGTGTCATAGAAGTCAACCCGATAAGTGAAGATGCAATCCCCAAAAAGCCTGACTATGCGCCGTAAAACATTATATGGCTCGTAAAATTCATATAGAGTCTACCGACGTAGTTCTCTTAATCCATCTTTGGTTTTGTATTTTAAACACTACAATAGGTCTTTTATGGTTATTATTCATAGGGAATGTGTCCCAACCCAAGCCTAGGGTCTAGACATGACACGGAGAATGGGAACCTTAAGGCACCCCAAACAAGCCTCTTAGTTTACAATCACACATCCGTGGTAGCAGAAGCAAAAAAAAACAAGAACAGGAGATATAATAAAATGGAAAGTGGGACTAAAGGAAATCTTGATATTCATAAAAGCATAAAAGAGTCAAACTCATAGCATAAATACATCATATTATCGGGTGACACCTCTAACATGGAATGGAGCGGGGGCCAAGACACATTTAGAGTTCACCATATAATAGCAAGTGTTCAACATAATGAAGTCTAAAAATAGCAAGAATAATGTAGATATTTTCCTCAACTTGAAGACTCACCAAAGCTTATCTCCGAAATACCGAACTAGGCACGTGGAGGATCATCAAAAGGTCCTCTGGTCCCTATATGATAACATCATGTAGGCATAGAGTATGTGTTAGTACATTTGAATGTACTAAGTATGTGAGATGCAATGCAACAAGATATATGCTAATATAACCAAGTTGCATAATCAAAATCAATAGATATATCGTCTCAACATGACATGCATGATCAATGCTCAAAATAAAACATATTTGTAAATCATTCATCTTGCACAATATATATAGCATACATATATGGGAAGTAACCTTAACCGACATAGACCAAGCAGCTACAACTTGGACTCCGAGGCCTGACACTCCCTTGGTTCAGGTGACCAAGCATGACAACCCCCGGTGATGTGTGGTCTACTTGCCAAGGCAAACCAAACATGATAACATGAACTAGATGGATCCATTAGTATAGTAAGGGTAATAATCATAATCCTACAGTGGCACATAGTTTGGGGACTAAAGACTTTATGTAGGGACCCCTTGAGTCGAGCACCCATGTTAAGCCTCAATCGGTCCTAAGTCAAATACCACGGAATACTTGAAATAATCATAACTTGTATAACTTGTAAGAAACATGGAAATGTGACATGACTAGCTCTTGAAACATGATTGACCTATATTTTTGAGCCTAACTTGAACATAAGAGTAGATCATAATCATACATGAACCCTTGCGTTATCATGAATGGCTCACAAGAGGTAAAATTCTTAAAATAGAGGTTAACTTTATACTTATAAAATCATAGATACTTTTCATGAATTCGATACATACTTGAAAGCCCATAATAATCATAAATTCTCTTGACTAGTAAATCATGTAATAGATCATCAATAATTCGAAAATTCCTGTCATGACAATTTACCAAACACTTGGTGGGTTCATCATACTAGTTCAAAATCGTGTGATTCAAGAGTAAAATATGATGAATAAACTCAATACAAATCAACCCACCAACATATAGTAAAACCCTCATGTAGGGTACCTTGAAAACCATTACAAAAGCTCATAATAGTTCATGGTTTCATAACTCCAAACATGCATAATCTAAATAGACAAAGTAAATTCATGGTATAAGATTGAACTAAGTAGTCATGCATAATCAATAAATAGATCATAAAATACCAACATAATTTATGCTCATAATTCATAATAAAAGATACCCATAGGTAATACAACTTGAAAACATGCAATTTTCATGAAAAGGGAATGTTGGGCTCCATGGGTGAAAGGACCAAATGGATGAAACCCACATACCTTAAACCTTGAATACTTTGAGGTGAACTTAAAGTAGTCTTAGAGCTTGAAATGAATCCTTGAGTTCCAAAGTTGAGTTTGGGATACTTAGATTTGAATGAGACAATTGACAAAGTCGTAGAGGGGTTTGAGATAGGGTTTTGGGAGTTATAGAGTTGAAAAATGGCCAAGCATAGGTGATTTCACCCTTAAGTGCACATAGGGCTATGACCCGAATGCCCTTGGCCGAAACAAAAAATGTAAGGAATATTTTATGTTGGTCCGCATCCAGTCCACGACGCTTACCAAATGCGAAGGAGAAAATGTAGTACTTCGTGCCCCTAGCGCATTGCGTCCCGCACACGGATGCTTTCTTGAAATAAAAAATTAATAAAAATTATTTTTCACTATGGAACCTCTAAAATTGAGTTATACCCACTTCCCGCTCAATCTTCCCCCAAATCGAGAATTTGAAGTTGTGTTTTCGATATCACGCACGAATTTTGAGATATATGGAAATTACGATTATGGGCATTTTGAAGCACATTTTTGGGGCGTTTCAATATCTCTCCCTTAGGAACATTCATCTCTGAATGTAAAGAAATATGTATAAGAGAAGTAATCTTGAAGATTTCAGCTCGACATAAATGCAACAAATGCATGTAAACATCCTTTTCTCAAATATAAACATGAATGTCAAAAATTACCATAAACTTGTTACCATGAACATGACTGCATGCAAAATGACATAAGGGCTGAAACTTTAGAATTGAATTCATATAAGGGACTTAAATTAGTACCTTCAGCTTGAATAGAGTGGAGGAGCTATGGGTATCGCTTTCTCATGTCTGCCTCTGCTTCCAATATGGCACTTTCAAATTGTTGATTTCTCCATAGGACCTTGATATAAGTTACATCTTTGTTTCTCAACCTATTCACTTATCTATCCAAAATCTTCACCGAGACCTCCTCAAAGGTAAAATTATTTTCTACATCACCCACAAAATCCAAGGGCACTATGGCACTTGGGTCATCTAAGTACTTTCTCAACATGGACACAAGGAAGACCAGATGAACTATGTTCATCTCCATAGGCAACTCCAAACCATATGCAACCTTACCTATTCATCTCAAAACTTCATAAGGACCCACAAATCATGGGCTAAATTTCCCCTTCTTGCCATACTAGACACACCCTTCATGGGTGAGACTTTCAAGTAAACCTAATCACTAACCTTAAACTTCAAATCTCTTCTCCTCAAATTGTAGTAGGACTTTTGTCTACTTTGGGTTGTTTTCAATCACTCCCTTATCAACCTCACCTTCTCCAAGGCTTCCATTACCAAATCCGAACCTAGCAAAGCCATCTCTCCCACTTCAAACAACCAAATCAAGGATCTGCAATGCCTACTGTATAAAGCTTCAAAGGGAGCCATACCAATGCTTGACTGGTAGCTATTTTTATAAGCAAACTCAATAAGTGGAAGATGTTCATCCTAACTACCCTTAAACTCCAAAACACAAGCTCTAAGCATATCTTCAAAGGTTTTGACAGTCCTCTCGGCTTGAGCATCAGTTTGAGGATGGAAAGTCATGCTAATCTTGACCTTGTTACCAAGACCTCTTTAGAAGGAACTCCAAAATTGAGAAGAATTGAGCACCACTATCCGAAATAATAGAAAAGGTCACCACATGCAATCTTGCAAACTCATGAATGTACAACTTAGCATAATATCATAAGTGGTTTAGACCAGTAGAAAGTGAGTCGACTTTGGAATTCTATCCACATCAAGCTAAATAGAGTGAAAGTGTTTTCTAGTCTTAGGCAACCCAACCACAAAATCCATGTTGATCTCTTCCCCCTTCAAAGTAGGAATTTCTATGTCTCGGGCTAGTCCAACCAGCCATTAATGTTCAGCTTTCACTTGTTGGAAATTGTGACATCCGGATATGAACTTGGCAATATCTCTCTTCATACCACCCTACCAATACGCCTCCCTCAAGTCTCAATACATCTTTATAGAACCGCGCTGAATAAAATAGGATGAATTATGGGCCTCCTTCAAGATCAACTCCCTCAATTCATCAACATTAGGCACACACAAACTACCTTGGTACCTATGGGCACCATCTCCCCCTTGGGAGAAAACCTATACTTCACCAACTTTCACCAAGGCCTTCTACTCTACAATGCGGGTTTTGAACATTACTTCCTTAATCAAAGAAGATTTAAAACCATCAACAATCACTATGCCACCATTTTAAACTTCATCCAACCTAACAACCAATCTAGCCAATGAGTGAACTTCTCTAGCCACCTCTTTGGCAGAATCATCAATATCAGCTAGACTACCAACGAACACTCTACTTAGAGCATCGACCACAACATTAGCTTTGTCAGTATGATAATGCACACTCATATCATAATCCTTAAGGAGCTCTGACCACCTTCTTTGTCTCAAGTTAATATTTTTTTTGGGTGAACACATATTGAAGACTCCTGTGGTCAGTAAACACATCAATATGAACTCCATACAAGTAATGATGCCAAATCTTCAAAGCAAATGCCATGATCGCTAATTCAAGATCATGGGTGGGATGATTCTTTTCACGCACCTTAAGTTGTCTAGAGGGATATGTTATCATCATACTAGTTTGCATCAAAACACACCCCAAACAAATTCTTGAGGCATCACAATGTACCACAAACCATTCCAACCCTTCGGGTAGAGCCAAGATAGGAAAGTAGACAAGCTTATCTTTCAATGTTTGGAAAATCTTTTCACATTAATTGGTCCACAGGAATTTTGCCTTCTTTTGGGTCAACTTTGTCATAGGAGAAGCAATAGAAGAAAAATCATTCAAAAAACTCTGGTAGTAACCAGCCAAACCCAAGAAACTCCAAATATCCGACAGAGTCAAAGGTCTAGGCCAATTTTTAATCACCTTCATCTTCTTAGGATCCACCTTAATGCCATCACCCAACACCACATGCCCTAGAAAAGTGACCTGTTTCAACTAAAATTCATATTTGTCATATTTAGCATACAACCTCTCCTCTCTCAAGATTTGTAACAACACCCTCAACTGATTCACATGCTCTTCCTCACTCAGGGAATAAATCAACATATCATCAATAAAGACCTCAACAAAAATTTCTAGGTAGGGATTAAAGACCCTATTCATAAGATCCATAAATATGGTCGATGCACTAGTCAATCCAAAGGACATAACCACAAACTTAAAACGCCCATACCTAGTTCGAAAAGTTATCTTGGTAGCATCACACTCCCTCACCTTCACTAGGTGGTATCGAGACCGATGATGAATCTTAGATAAGTGACTATCCCCTTGTAGTTGATAAAAAAGGTCATCAATCCTTGGTAGATGGTACTTATTCTTTATGGTTACCCTATTAAGTTGCTAGTAATCAATGCACCTTCTAATAGTACATCCATTTTCTTCACAAATAACGCCAGTGTACCCTAAAGTGACTTACTAGGCCTTATGAAGCCTTCTCCAACAAATCCCTCAATTTATCCGTTAACTCCTTCAATTCCGGCGGGGCCATAGTGTTTGTGGGAATGAATATCAGGAAGGAGGTCAATACGAAAGTTTATTTCACTATCAGGAGGAACACCGAGAAGTTCATTGAGAAAGACTTCAAGAATCTCATTAACTACAAGAACTGACTCAATAGGATGGACTTTGGACTAAACATCCCTACTCGTCACAAGATGATAAAGGAAACTTTTAGAAATCAACTTTTGGGCTTTAAGACAAGAAATGTATCTACCCTTAACCACCACATTATGAATTTTCCACTCAAGTATGAGCTCGTTAGAGAATTGAAATTTAACTCTACGGGTTCTACAATCATTAGAATCATAATATGCATGCGACCAATCCATCCCAAGAATGACATCAAAATCCACTATATCTAATTCAACAAAATCACAAGGCAAAACTTTATGCAATATGAACATGAGAAATTTCTATAGACTCTTTTAGCAATAATAGACTCACCCATGAGGATAGACACTTCATATGGTTAACACAACAATTCAAGATTCACATGAAACTTTTTGGAAACAAAAGTAGTAATGAAAGAAAGAGTGGCACCCAGATCAATGCATACATATATAAATCAAAAAACCTTTGACATACCAGTGATGATATGTGGCACCTCATCCACTCCTTATCTTCCTTGTGCATAGAATCAATTTTGCCTTGGAGCACCCTTCTGTTGGCCTCCTTTTGCCCTTGGAGTCGTATTAGCACCTTGGCCTTATAGACGACCATCTCTACCTCTATTTTGATCATGATGATAATCAACAACATTGTGACCCATATCCCGACAACCAAAACAGGCATTAGAAGT
>JAOTQR010019009.1:0-17261 GCA_025774065.1 Solanum ossicruentum
AAAAACCAAAAACTAACATCCACAATATAAGTAAAAACAACATCCAATCATAAAAATATTTAAACATATCCAAAAACCAACATAACAAAAAGATTGTTTAACAATAGAACAAAGTATCCAAAATGCTAAAATAAGGACTGGGGTCAAAAGAAGTCAAACATCATGGTGCATTAAGCACCAGTCTCTGGCTGATCTGTGGGGTCCTGAGGCACCATCTCCTATGCAGCAGTACCGGAACTACCCTCTGGATATGGGGTATGCTGCTCCCACTCTCGTTGAATAGCCGCCAACAATAGCGACTCCTGCACCACGGCCTCAAGTATGGGCTCCTCCTCCGGTCTCAGCCTCTTCTAAGTCAGCTCTGGATCATCATCATGCTCAAGGGGCCTCTTCCCATGGACGTCCGGATGGTCAGCTAGCCACTCGAATGCCTTATTGTCCGCCGGTTCCACCACTAGGACTGCAACAAGAGCTGCCAACATCTGCAATTGGTCGGCCTTAAACATGGACAACTCCTCAGTCACGGCACTCATATCAGCAGGCTGAGCTCCGTCAAGTCTCTATTGAACTCTCACCTCGAAGGCGTCTACTCAGGCATCCACCACTCTAACTCTCTCATCTACCAGATCGTAGGCGAATGCCTTCATCCTCTCCTTTGAGTCCTGCATAGTCTGATCAACCCATGGTAGGACCCATGCTGATAAAGCTTAGACTCCGCCGTAGCCACCCTGCGTAGTAGTGCTTGAAAAGCAATAGGCGAAATAATAGAATCAACTTGTAAAGTAGTTGTTGTTGGTGCTGGAGTACTAGAAGATGGTATAGACTCAATCTCCACAGCTGGTGTAGGCTCTGTAGCAGTTGGAGTAGTGTTGGTAGTAGCTAGAGGTGCACTCTAAGTCGGAGGCTCTATTGGGAATAGCTCTGGGATATGAGGAGCTGCTCATGGTAAGGCCATCAGGTTCTCTCAGCCTTTATCAGGATAGGATCCATGGTACGTGTAGCCTCTATGTGTTGGTCCCGGTTGGGGTCAATTGGAACACCTGTTATACTGCACAAAAGATGAATCAAAACAGGAAATGGCAGTAAGGTGTTCGTCCAAATGGCTGCCTCATGGATCTGCTTTGAGATGATCCGAGCCTAGTTTATCTCATAACCAGCTAAGATGCTGGATAATAACACAGACCGCTCCAAAGTGATCACATTATCTGTGAAAGTGGACCGGATACGCCAATGGATAATGGACCACCAAACCTTAGTCCAGGAAGAGAGGTGAGCCTTCATAATAAGATCTGCGTGGTTTGTAACCCACTTCGGCTCGAAGCCCTCCTTAAAAATCTAGCTAGAAATCCATTGTAGCAGCTCTATCCTAACCCCTATGTTCTTCCCAGTCACCGCTCTCCTCATCTTATCAATTCGTCTATCATATTCTATGGTAGACTGAGGCACTCTGTAAGTGGGCCCAAACTAGATCCGTCAAATGGTCTCCTCCAAAATAGGAACTTTCCTACCCCGGAATGGCATACCTATAACTTCGGTGGCTCAATTGGCTTCTTATTCTTTGATAACCCCCGGCGGAGTGTAGCAAGATATGCCGCATAAATCTCATGGACTATGAATGGGGCATATTAGCCCAGCTGCTATGTGGTCCATCATAGCCCATGTTTGTCTAACTCTACATCCAACCCAGGCACTTTATCCAACCCTGAGTCATTCTGTGTTGATTCTTCATGAAATTGTCACATCAATTTACCTTGTCCCTTGGGCTCTAAACCCTGGTTGTATGTCTCCTTCATCCCTGGGACACACCATCTATGGTCGGCAGGGGGTTGAGACTGCACTTTTTCCTGCTGGGTCTAGGAGTTGCTCTCAGACTTCGATCCTGACTCTAAGTGTGAGGGGGTCATTTGTGGTAGGCTGCTATCGACCCGTCCCCGTTACCCTGATGTTTCTCCTCTTCAAACTGGGAGTAACTGCTAACTTCCATGGGCGTCTATGCTGTAAGTGCTGGGTTTGAGATCTATTAGCTTAGGGGTCTATTCTGACCCTGTGAACTTCTAGAGACCTCTCAGATATCTCAGCCTCAGAAGATTTGTCAATCAATCTCTGTTGAAAGGATTAGATTGCTCGTTTGTCCTTTGGAGGTGTCGCATCTGCAAACAACCATACAACCTATGTGAATATCAAGATGTTTGATCATATCAGAGAAAAGAAATGTAACACTTAAACATAGAGACAAAACAAAACAGAAGACAAAAATCTCTGATGCATTTGCAGGTCAGTAGGTACGACTATAGTTAAGACTCGTGGGATAGCCAACGAGTTGTCCACTGGCCTCGTAGTGATGCAATGTCTTAGAAAATACATTCTGACCTCAGATATGAGAGGCAGTTATGATTCATAGCCTGGCCTCGTACCAAATTTTAGAGACATTTTTAAGAATTGAATTAGGATTACGAGGCCCACCCTATGAGTCGTAAGAGTTATTACAAGTTGTATATGAGTCTCATATGGGAAATACGAAGAAACCACAGGTGAGTAATGCTTGCTACAAGGGACCACTAAGACTCGTAGGGGAGCGTACGAGTTGTAAGAGTGCCTCGTAGCTGAAAATAGAAGGCACCAGTGGTGCCTATCATTTTCCTACACAAGCACAAGTAAAGCACACAATTCAAAATACTTGGCACATAAATGCAATATAAAATGCTCGGCACATAAGAAATCCCATAATGACAATAGAAAGTTAAAGCAATTATAATCCCTAAGAATTGAAATCATTTTAACATTACATCAAGCACACCGAAAACAAAATACTATCCAAGCTCACACTTGAAATTAACTAGACATTCTATAAAGATGCAAATACTTTCAGGCCATTTAAATCCAGTCCAATACATTAAGACAAATGAAACATATCCACACCTCCTAAATTTCCATTTCGACAACAATTCACATAATGGTTGGGCAACAATTAAGCCTTACATTCCATGAACCAACAATTTTCGCATTAACAATCTTCCACTCAAGAATTCCAAATAAGATTTGAATCACAACTAAACTTTTCAAAGCATACAAATCCTAGGTTTCATGTCTAAATCAAAAATCACCACATGGCATGATTATACATGGTTAAACTAAGCATACACTCATCCAAGGAATAGGTTCACCATAAAAGATTGCTAAATTTAACCACGAGGCTTACCAATTGATCGGCGAACTTAACCAAAGCAAAGAGAAGTAAATATCATGCCGAAACCCTAGGAAATAGTGACCTTGCTGGAATCCTTTCAAAAAATGATGTGGGTAGCCGAGATTTTGGCTGGAAAAGAGAATTACGGGGATGGTTTGGGGGGAAATCGTCGGACTTAGGGTTAGAAAATGAAATTAGGGGTCAAATGCTATTTTGACCCCTTTTATATAAAAACTGGGTCATCATTTAAAAATCCCCGACAATGGCGCCATAATTTTTGATGATGTTCACGCTCCAATAAGAAACCAATCGCTGTTTAGCAATTAACCTAACCGAAGGTTAGGGTCGAATCCACAGGGAATATGGGTCTTGACTATAAGAATCCACTACTAATAATTTCAAGCATAAATAACTAAAATCTCTAAATAGGGGGGGAGGTTGTCATTCAAAAACAAAGTAAAACAAACACTAAACTAAGACGCAAGGAAACACTCAATTTTAGGGACAACTTAGGAATTGTGTTCACCATGGTTCATTGACTTGATTACCCTAGGTAACATAACTCCAATTGATAATTTGAATGCAGGATGGAAACTTAGGTTCTTCCAGCCCTCTTAAAGGTAAAGGATGAATTTCATGGCACTTGGTCGGCCACCATGGTGTGCCAACCAACCGTTACCAATTGTCCTAGTCAACCTCCCCTTGGTCAAGTTTGGTTGATCAGACGAAAGCACATCAATCAAATCCTATCATCTACTTTCCTTTTCCTATTCATCAGTACTTGGTCGGGCTAGTGATAGCAGGCGGAGTTTGGTGTTGGCCACCACCAAATGACAATCATAATGAAGGGAAATAGACAATACATGCAAACCCCAATCGAAGAAATGCAATAAACCTTGGCTATTTCAAATCAACTACCCATGATTCCTACACCCCCAAGTTGTGGGTGCTTAGCTACTCGTGGATAAGGCAAAAAAAAGCAAAAATGTAAATAAATGACATAGTTGAGAGTTTTACCAAAAACAATGAAGATTGTAGAAACCACAAGTTGCAAGCCCAAAAGCTTGATTGATCAACAAGGAGTACAAAGCAAAAAATTGCAATCCCCAAAATGGGTTTTCCAAGAGTGAACAATAAACTAATCTAAAACCCTAAAATATTCTTGAGAGAATATTCAAAGGAAAGTTCTATCTTCTTAAAAAAATGGAATCCTCCTGTAAAAACCTAACTTAATGTATTTATAGTGTTTACAAATAAACCCTAAAAATAACACAGAAAAGACAGTTGGCAGCTGGTACGCCTTGCAGGTATGACTCGTAGGGTGACCTACGAGTCATAGTCGGGGTCTCGTATCAGGCTCTTGGCACCTTGGACTGAACTGGTACAACCCATAGGTATGAGTCGTTGCTTGAGCTATGACTCATATATTCCTCTCATAGTCTTGGCCTTCAGTTTTTGGTCCAACATTTTGGCTCTCTGATTTCTGCTATGAGTCCTCCTGTACGAGTCGTGGTGAGACTTAAGACTCGTAGGATGGCCTCATAGGGGTGACCTCCACTTAGTAGATTTCTGAATTTCGGTCTCTGTTTCTTGCTACGACATACCCTATGACTCGTAACATAGGCTATGACTAGTAGGTGAGCTCGTATGTCCTATGATTTAGCAAAATCTACAAATTTTCTTCAAAATCATGCCAACCTAAATTTTCTGCAAGAAGAACACAAAAACACATAAAAACAATAAAAAGTTACATTAAGAACTCACAAAATTCCTTGTTTTGAGCATCAAATGTGCTGTGTTTTGACAGCATATTAGACCCTTTCTATGAGTCATAAAAACTTCTACGGGCCGTCTGCTAACTCATAATTCAAGATACTGAAAGTTGGTATTTGGACCATCAATCCAAGAAACCACTCTATGAGCCATAATATACTTTAGGAGCATATGTTATCTCGTATACAGGCCTCAAACTTAGAAAATTTTACCAAGTTATCTGGCAATTTATGAGGCGCCTCCTACGGGCCATAAATGACCCTTGTGGATCCTCTTTCTGTAGCTTTTTTTCTCAGTTTTTCTCTCAATTTCCTCTGTACATTTACTCGTATTAGGTGGAACGAATGAGGGGGTGTTGCATTGAGCCATTAGTGGATAGTTTGAAGCAGTAAGATTAACAAACCAGCCCCACTTTGAACTTTCCTTCAGTACATCAGAAGCCTGGAAGGTAAGAGATGATGGGCGGAACAACAAATGACTAAGCATAAAAAAATTAGAAACCAAAAAAGTATACAAATTAGATAATGTCTAAAGAGTTCAAGTAGAAAGTGATTAGTGCATGGGTATTTGGTGTGACAGTTACCATGATTTTGAGTAAGAAACGAAAAGTAGCATATCTATGGTGTTTGGATTATGATATATCGATATGTTGGTTATGTACTAAATGCAATGAGCTTGGTAGTGAAATTTTTTTCTCTTTGGAACATGAAGGAATTTGAAGTATGTTCTCTAGATTACCTTTGTGATGGCTTCTTGTAGGACAATTTATTATAGATTGAGGCGTAGGTGCCTCTACTTCAAGATAAAGAACATCAGCATAAGAATTAACATCTCTAAAAGCTTTGACATCTTGCTTTACTTATGTAGGCAAAGGCTTTTTGTTCACATGATGAGGATGATTGCGAGGATGACTCCGATGACGATTTTAGTGATGATGCTGAAAAGATGCAATCACCTCTCGAGTAGGTGGACTCGTTCATTTTCTTTGTGGAAACCATCAAAGGTATTTTGCTACTGCGTATTCTATTTTTAGTTTTTTTTTTTGCTTGGTGTTGGGAAATGGACTCAAAAAGGCTTTCCGTTCACATGATGGGGATGATTACGAGGACAACTCCGATGATGATTTTAGTGATGAGGATGGAAAGATGCAATCACCTCTTGATGAGGTGGACTCATTCATTTTCTTTGTGGAAACTATCCAAGGTATGTTGCTGCGTATTCTATTTTCAGTTTGTATTTTTTATTTTGCTTGGTGTTGGGAAGTTGGCTCACAATGGCTTTCTATTCACATGATAAGGATGATGATGACGACGACTCCGATGATGATTTTAGCAATGATGATGAAAAGATGCAATCACCTCTTGATGAGGTGGACTCGTTCATTTTCTTTGTGGAAACTATCAAAGGTATGTTGCTGCTACGTATTCTGTTTTCTGTTTTGTTTTTTTTTTTTGGGGGGTGGGGTTGTTGTTGGACAGTTTTTTTATTTTCAAATTATATCATTTATGTCTTCATGAATTGTAAGTTACTTGTTAAATCTTTTTTCTTTGATAATTTGAGTATAGTAAGTATAGTGAGGGACAGAAAGATGATTCTTTTACTCTGGAAGGTGATATACATAAGTTGGCATACATGCTTCAATCATTCAGTCATGATCTTCACCCTCGAAGGAACACCAAAATGTGGGGCAGATGAAGAATCAACGAGAGGAGTTGGAGTTCTGAAATTGGTTATAGAATTCCTTTTATTTTCTTTCATATGTTGATTTGTATGTTTGTTTGTTTTCGGGATGATTGTTGAGATTATTATTGCCTTGCTTAACTAACTTATTTCGATAGTCATAGTTAGGTCATCTTGGCAAGAGCATTGAAGGTGATATTGATTCAATAAATTGGTTTATTTATTTGAGTAATTTCGTTTATTTGTTAAATCTTAGTTATTCAATGTGTAATGGTTTAATAGATTGATCAATGACTGAACTATATTTATGAATTTTGATTTTAACTTGAATTTGTAATTCTTCAAAATGAGGCTTGTCTCTACTCTAGTGAATTTTTGTAGGAATGTCTTTTTATTTCATATACATTTATTGTTAACTACTCTTACTCCACGTGCGCTGCACGTGTTTGGCTATTATTGATAGTCATATAACCATAGAATAGAGTATTTACATTAATCTTTATGTGCAGTGGTTTTTTTGTGTTGAATGTCTAGGCATCCCAAATAAGAGCTATTCCATCCAAAGCATTGCTCCTGCGCAGAGCCAACTATTGAGCAAGGTTAGATACGATGGTGAAGAAACAGAAAGACACATCCACTCAAAATTTTGACTTTTTCAGAGCATCAAAACAAAGACTCCCGCTTGATAAGTATCTGCTAGGGTCGTCACTTTTTTTTTCACCAAACAAAACTCAAGCATGCACTAAATAAAAGATGTCAAGCTTAGGGATGTGAAAAAGATATCCAATCTAATTTCATATATCTCTAGGTTAGTGTTACCCCTATTAACCTTGTATGGCATCCTACACTCAATGGACAAGAAATTATAAATGTGAAGAAAAATGGATCGGCTTGTACACGTTGGGCATGCTATGTTTTGTGACCATTGGAGTTGAGTAATTGTGTGTAACACCAACAAAAATTACTAAAATACCCCAAGATAAGAGATGTGCACATAATGCGTCTTCTGAAACTCCAATGGCAAATCTGAGGCCAGAAATGCGATCAGCATGAAAAATTCTGTGGAAAAATTGTCTTGGATGATTCTTAGAGCAATCATATCAAAAGATGATTTTTTTGATCCAAAAATGATTTTCAATGAGTGCGTGACAGGCATGCGACACCACCTGACAGGGAGTTACACTTAAACTTGATCCCAATATTTTCTATGGGATTAGGAAACTCGCTCGAAAAGTTTTTGGCGTAAACCACCTCAATGACACCCAGTCCATGTTGCAGACTTGGGTCTTTTCGAGTTGAACTTTTTTTATTCAATTTCGTGAGGGGCATTCCAGGATTTTTCCAAACCCTCCTAAATTTAAACAATGATCAAATAGGTCATTTTTAGTTGAAAAGGGGTTTCTAAAATCATTCAAAAGTCGCTTACGCACAACTTAAGATTAGATTTCTTGAGAGAAGAAGATAAGAAAGCTAGGGTTCCTGAGGTCAGGGTCAAATCCTTGAGGATATTAGTGTCATCCTTCATTCCAGGTATGTAAGGCTACCTAAAGCGTTGGACTGAGTTCATCCACGTGCCCTTTTGTCTACTTGAGTTGAGTTTGTGAGTAAAAATTGAATAATGCAAATTTTGTGATTTTAAATTCTAAGTTCTTACACTTGCTTGAGTCTTCATGAATATACTTGAGTAAATTGATTAGTTGCATTGTTATTACCGTGAACTAAGAATATAAATCATATGCTTAATAGCCTAGTCCTAAAGCTCATTGTTTTCTTTGCATGCTGATTGAATTGAGATTATGAATCTAATTTTCTGAGCTGAGTAAGTTGAGCCTGAGGAGTATATTTTCTTGTTTCACATATGCACGTGATAAGTACCTAATATGTCTTATGTGTTGAGCATGGTTGATATGATATTAACTGACTGTAATAGTGAGAGTCTTACATGATGTGAGTAGGATTCTTAAGTTGCACTGCATTGATTGCAAATTCTGAGTTACTTAGTTATTTGAGAAAGTGAGTTGAGTTGTTTAAAGATGAGCTTGAGTTGATGTTCATGAGCACGTTTTAGTCTTAGAAAGAGTACTGAGAAGGTGTTGGTTGAGAGGAAACAACCTAAAACTACATTGGCAGCATAGGATGGTCGTACAGTTAACTCTGGCAGCCCATGTCCCAATAGATGGACACTCTCTTAGGATTCGAGATAGAGGAAAAGATTGATGTCCTTTACCTTGGAAAGTTTAAGATGGGCGTGCAACGACGTCTGCTTCATTATGCATCACTAAATCTCATGGTGATGGAGAGTTATATCAGTTAAAGAAACCTCCAAGCAACACTTGATTTAGCATAGTATGAATTTTCTAACTGAGTTGCATTAAACATTGAGTCTAATCCTGAAGCATGATTTTCAAACTTTAAACTTACATCATTTCTTTAAGTTGAGTTATAAGGTGAATGAGTTGAGTCTTGAGTCGAGTAGTCGGTTGAATTGAGTTTGAGCCTTATCTATTTTGTTGAGCTATTTTACATACTAGTATATTCCATGTATTGATACCCATTCAGGCCTGCATCGTTAATGATGTAGACACATGTGATAGAGGACTTCAGTAGACGCATCGTTGAGGTTCAGTTTCCTTGTTTCCAGAGTTGATGAGCTCTCCTTGCCATCCCGAGGAGCCTTTCTTTTATTTTATTAGTTATTTCTATTTTTTGCAAGTTGGGTAGCCAAGGCTTATGATGGTACCATCTAGATGTTTAGAGGTAGAGGTTCTATAGATATTAAGTAGAGTATCGTTGAGTATTTTATTTTCCAAACTTGTTTAGAGGTAGAGGTTCTATAGATATTAATAGCTTTATCACTTTTTTGATGCTTTTATTTGAGAATTCTTCCGCTGTGAGTAAGATGTGATGATGAGGCCATGTGGTTCTCTTGGGGAATCAGCCATGGTTCTTCAAGTGTCGGCCACACCGAGGGTACCTGCCTGTGGCGTGACAAACTTGCTATCAGAGCACAGAGTTCAAGTATTTTAGGGAGTCTATGAAGTCATGTCTAGTAGAGTCATTTTTATGGGTGTGTTGTGCACCACACTTAATAAGCAGGAGTCTATAGGACATTAAATGATGTTACACTCCTTTCTTATTCCAATTCGTGTAATAGAGTTCAACTCTCTGAAAGCTCTCTTCTAATTCATGCATCACGCGTTTACAGAATTGTGATCACGCTTTCGGGAAGAGCTGAAAAAAGGAAAGGGAGTCCAGCTAGACAGAATGCTAACCAACCCAAACCCTAGAATCAGTATGAACTCATAGGCCCAGTCATCCTTGTTATGCAGCCACCACAGACTGACATCAACAATGCTGAGCTTTGCCAGGCCATCCAGACTTTGGCCAGGCTTTGACAGCACTAATTTGCTAGATAGGAAGTAGGCAGATAGGATGCTCTAAATACATCTATGGTCCATGAGTCCTTGAGGATGAACCCACCTGAGTTTAAGAGGCGGAGGAGGAATATGAATAGGAGTCACTTTCAAGCAGGGCCTCATAACCTTAGAGCTCAGGGATCTAAGTCACGGGCTAGTGTGGCTCGAGGTTCCCAAGGCAAGCCACCTTGTGGCATTTGTGGCAAAGTTCACTTAGGAGAATGTCGTAAAGGGAGTGCTAGATATTACAAGTGTGGCTAAGAGGGTCACTTCCATAGGAATTGTCCAAAGTGGGCCAAAAAGGCTCAAGACTCTACATTAGAAACACCAGATAGAAAAGATCCAAAGGGTGATACTTTTGGCACAAATAGGGCCACAGATTCGTTGTATGTCGTGGGCGGTCATCAAGATCAAGAAGATTCTCCAGATGTCTCCCAAGACATTATGGAGGGTATGGTTCGAGTCTTTACTTGTTTGTGATGTTGTCCATGAGAGAGAAACATATATCTCTAAAGAGTTTAATGTTGCCACCTAAGAGTGGATGTGAGCTCTTATAAACTCCGAGTAGAATTGAATCATCCCAGAGTTAGAAGGACGATAATGGAAAGAAAGGGATGACATAGTAAGAGTGATGGCTGATTAAGGCTTGTAGTTAGAGTTAAGTATTTATTACGTAAGAGATGGGGGTGATGAGTCGATTACCATAAGTGTAATGAAAGAGTCGTAAGTACCCTATGATTTTCATGATGAGGTATAGAGGAGCAGTTATTGCTAGAATGTGTTAGAGCGTGCTTAAGACTAGAAGGAGGTTTATGTTGATATGTTATAGTATTCATACCATTGAGAGTGAAGTATAGATATTTAATACGGGAAAAGAGGGTTTTCAATGTGAAGATCTAAATTAGACTTATGACTCTTAAGTGAGAGTTAATGAGATTTATCGAGTTATGAGCTTAGTCAAATAAGGAGGTATAATGAATAGGTGGGTGGCATTAAGTTGTGAGGAGGGGATGTGTTGATTGAATACTCGCAATGAGATTTTAGTGGGCTTATGTTCTCTAAATTTTTACCTAAGTAGTTGTAAGTTGTGTAATATTAGAGAGGTGTATGATAGATGCACATGTTAGTACTAGACCCTCATCTTAAATTTTGAGGAGTAGGGTTAAAGAGGAGATAGCATCGTGAGAGCGATAGTCTTAGTTGGAAATTTGCTCCAAGAGGCTGTGATAGTGTGTATTCTAGAGGAAGACGTTGATTTGTAAAGGAAGTGATGCTATAGGCAGGGTACAAGTGCCTCTTAGGTAAGACTAGTGAAATGAAGAGAACTCAATAGATAATAAGAGGCTAGAGATATGAACTCATGATTGTGTAAAGATGTGTGAAGCTTTAAGGTATAACCTCTATAAGAATCTAGATGCATTTTTGAGTTGTCAATATGGAGTAGGTTGATGTAAGCACTCTTTATCATCCCTAGTAAATAAGTCGATCAATGTTTATAGATGGATGATGATGAGTTTTCCATGATAGTCTAAGTATTATGTGAATGAATTTGTGGGATCATAGAAGTTGAGCATTAGCAAGCAAAAAGAAAAGGTTAGATTGTAAGAGTTGTGGAAAGTGGTTATGTGCTCCAATAAGGTTAGGAAATATAGAAAGATTTCCATAGAGAGAGGAAGAAGGTAAGAGTGGTATCTTCGAAGGGAGTCTTAGTGGCTATTTATATATATATGACTATAGTATAACAGAAGAGTTTAAGATATTCTTGGATAGTGATTCTCTAATTGTGTGGAGATATGTACTTATAGCCTAGTAAACGGAATTGGTTCGCAAACTTAGAGAGATGACCCTTGAGCTAAGGGAGAGATGACGAGGTGATAAACCAAAGTCAATCTTGAGTTTTGATAGTGATAGGATGATCAAGATGAGATATCAATTCTTTTCCATCTCATATAATCTTTACCCTTCAGTTGAGGTGATACTTTATTCCCGTCTAGTGTATGATTGCCATGCCTATGGCCTAGTCCCATGAACATCATGTTGATTTCCGTTCATGTTGGGTTTCGAGGATTAGAAGCGATGACTTCATTCAACAATTATGATCTTGCCTCATGGAATTAATGGTTTCAGTCCTATACTGAAAGAGATGTGACTTGAATTTTATATTATGTATAGTTCTATGAATTCAGAATAACTCTTGATAGATGAGGGAGATTGTACTTCATTATGAATGTTCTTAGATAAGATTTCTTGATTGAATCTTACTAATGATCTTTCATTCCATGCCCTTTGAGTGATCCTGCTTTCCATTCTTGATAGAAATATTAATGATAGTAGAAGAGTGAGTGTTGATGAGAGAACTCTCGATTATGATAATAATGTTATGCCATTTCCTTTTAAGGTTATAGACATGGAAGAGGAGTTAGAGAAATCGTGATGAGTCTAATAGATAGGTAAAAGAATATTAGTGTCCCTCATAGCAAGAGTTCATGCGATTGAGGGTATAGATGTGCTATGGTAGGCTTGAAGATTCTCAAGTGATGTTGACCTTAAAGAGGCAATCAAGTGGTTAGAATGATAGGCTTGAATATGTGGTTGTCATTATGTGAGTGTCTTAAAGTTATGAGAACCAACAGTATTCTCTAAGTAAAGATTACTATGGAGATATGAAGCATAAATTTTGAGGGGTTAGATTGGTATAAGTATGATCATCTTAGGACTAGAACATAAGGACATAGAGTCAGGTGTGGAATGAAATGAGAGGACGTGGTTAGACGTAGATTTGAATAGGAGCCATAAGCTTAAATCGATGGAGTAAAATGCTATGAAAGGGAGCACAATTAAGATGAGGAACTGAGCTTGAGAGTTATCCATAGAGCCTTCTTTCTCATGATGGTCCAATTTCCTATTAGAATGGACGACTTTCTTGAGTTTGAAAGACTGATTTTGGAGATGTTTGAATGGTTCAAACTGATTCAGTCCCGATGTTCCATTCGTGCTTGAAAGTGAGAATGTCTAAGATTATATCTCTACTATTGATCTGAATTGGTTTGTCTATTCCTGAATTGATGTGTCTATTCCTAAGTCTGAGTAGAGATAGTTAAGATTGATAAGGAGTTAAGAGTTTGATTGACTGAGTGACCATTGACAGGAGTCTTGATTTTATTTGTGCTTTGATGTCCATCTCCACTTCTAATTCGAGGATGAATGATCCCAAGGGGAAGATAATGTGACACTCGGTAAACTTACCAAAATACTCATAGATGAGAAATGTGCGCATAACGCATCTTCCTAAACTCCGATGGCAAATCCGAGGATGGAAGTTCGATTAGCATGAAAAAATATGTGATGAAATGGTCTCGATTGATTTTTAGAGCAATCGGATCAAAAGATAATTTTTAGTACAAAAATAATTTCCAGTGAGAGTACGCGACAGGTGTGCGATGGGCACCTGATGTGGAGTTACACTTAAACTGGGTCCCAATATTTTCTATGAGATTAGAAAAATCGATTAGAAAATTTTCGGCGAAAACTATCTCAAAAACACCCGGTCCGCATCTACGAGGTGAACGTTTTTCTTCAATTTCGTTAGGGGCATTCCATAATTTTTCCAACCCCTCCTAATCTTAAACCATGATCAAATAGTCATTTTTAGTCAAGAAAAGGTTTCTAAAACCATTCAAAAGTCTCTTATGCACAACTTGAGATTAGAGTTCTTGAGAGAAGAAGAGAAGAAAGCTAGGGTTCCCGAGGTTGGGGTCAAATCCTTTAGGAGATTAGCGTCATCCTTCAGTCCAGGTATGTAAAACTACCTAAAGCATTGGACTAAGTTCATCCACGCGCCCCTTCATCTACTTGAGTTGAGTTTGTGAGTAATAATCGAATAATGCAAATCCTGTGATTTTAAGTTCTAAGTTCTTACACTCGATTAAGTCTTCATCAATGTACTTGAGTAAACTGATGAATTACATTGTTATTACCATGAAATAGGAATATTATTCATATGTATGATTTCCTAGCCCTAAAACTCATTGTTTTCCTTGAATGTTGACTGAACTAAGATTATGAATCTAATTTTCTGAGCTTATTAAGTTGAGTATGAGGAGTACATTTTCTTGTTTCATATATGCACGTGATGAGTACCTAATATGTCTTAGGTGCTGAGCATGGTTGATATGATATTAACTGACCATAATAGTGAGTCTTGTATGATATGAGCAGGAGTCTTGAGTTGCACTGCATTGATCGATAATTTTGAGTTACTGAGTTATTTGAGAAAGTAAATTGAGATATTTTGAAATGAGCTTGAGTTGATGTTCATGAGCATATTTTAGTCTTGGAAAGAGTATTGAGCACCGAGTTAAGTAAGAAGAAATACCCCAGAACTATGTTGTTAGCGTTGGATGGTCATGCCGTAAATTCTAGTGGCCCATGTCCCAATAGACCAACACTCTCTTAGGATTCGAGAGAGAGGGAAAGATTGATGTCCTTTACCTTGACAAGTTTAGCATGGGTGTGGCAACAACGTCTGCTTCATTATGCATCACCAAAACTCATGGTGGTTGAGAGTTATGTCGGTTAGAGAAACTTCCAAGCAACAGTTGATTTAGCATAGTATAGTTTTTCGAACTAAGTGCATTAAACATTGAGTCTAATCCTAAAGCATGATTTTCTAACTTTAAACTTGCATCATTTATCTGAGTTGAGTCTTGAGTCGAGTCGATTGAATTGAGTCTAAGCCTTATCTATTTTCCTGAGCTATTTTGCATACCAGTATATTCCATGTACTGACACCCATTTGGACCTGCATCGTTAATGATACAAACACAGCTGATAGAGGACTTTAACAGGCGTATCGTTGAGGTTTAGTTTCCTTGTTTCCAGAGTTGGTGAGCCACCATCCGAAGGAGCCTTTCTTTTATTTTACTGGGTATTTCAATTTTCTCTAAGTTGGGTAGCCATAGCTTGTTATGGTAATATCTAGATATTTAGAGATAAAGGCTTCATAGACATTAAAAAGAGTATTGTTGAGTAATTTATTTTCCGAAGTTGGTTTTTTGGAGATTATTTTATAATAGCTTTATCACTTCTTTGATGCTTTTATTTGAGAATTCTTCTACGGTGAGTAAGATGTAATGATGAGGCCAGGTGGTTCTCTTGGGGAATCAACAATAGTTCTTCAAGTGTCAGCCACGTCGAGAGTACCCGCCCGGGGCGTGACACTGTGAGCAAGCCTTGAAATGAAGTCGACCTTCGAACATGATTCATGCCTTCTCTAGCATTAGTTGTGGTTTTGGATGTATCAGTTAGGTAATATAAATGGTGAAATTCAGTAGGCAACACATTTTCGTGTAATTAGCTCATGTGAATATATACAAGCAATCACTGCTTGTTTTGGTCAATTATTTGCGCTTCTGTCTTTTCCAATCTTCTTGTTTGTCTGGCCTTGTATTAGATTGTGGAAAATAAGTTAGCTTAGACTCTTGGGGCATTTCTTGTTCCTCTTCTCTTCATCTGATATACACTGTACAATGATATAGTAATTGGGCGAGCAGATTTATTTTAGGAATAATTAATCTATATGTCACTATTAGATTACTTATTACAACTTATATAAGTAGTTTTCAAATATTACTAAAATAATAAAATTATTACGAGTTATGATAGATTAGTATTAATTATCAAATATTTAATTAATTTCTTTTTTAGATTATTTTTTTAAATGGATTTATCCAGGCTTTTTTCGGAACAATGACTACTAATTATTTAGTTTAAAATCTTATTTTCAAGTTCCCAAGTTTATGTCAAGTCCCCCGTGCAAATTTTCTTTTACCACATCCCCAAAAGTAATTATTATTTGCTTCTACCAAAATAAATCACCATTAATGACAAATCTTTTCCTAAGTCATCCGCACTCAATCAAATCCGACGTTTTCTTCTTCTCTTTTCAAGTTTAGGATTTTTTTTCTTTTTTTGCTTAATTTTGTCGACTTACAGCAATGGAGAAGGAATTGGTGAGAAAAATTACTCCTAGGAAAAATCCTAGATTAAATATGAATCAAAGTTTCGGTGAACTTCCTTCCTTTAGTCTGCTCACACGAACTCAAATGTACATTTTTTAAATAATTTTTTTGCAGTGTTATATAACTGCAACCTATTATGTTATATATGTGTATATTTGATGTTTTTTTTTCTTTGTAGTTTTATAAGTTTTCTGATATGGCCATTGAAGTAGGTAGATATGCCGATTATGATTTGGAGGGAGTGTTGTATGATTCAAACAATTTGAAGGGAAAAAATGTGTCAATGGATGTGATTAAACGCCACACATTTGTCAACAAGTTCCAATTTATGGTGATCAGATTTAACCATGGCAAGTTTTTTTTTATCCTTTTTTTGTGTATGACTTGTATAATTACGGGTAAAATTTTTAGGTATTTTTCTGTAAAGTATGTATAATAAATGGTGTGTAATATTATTATTCGGTATAATCATGGATTAAACTTAGAGTACAAGTATACCAAGTGTATATCAGCTAATCACCCAAAATAATATACAAAAACAAATTTGTGTGTGTGTGTGTGTATGTGTTTTTTTTTGTGTACATGTCTAGTATAAATGTGGGTAGATGTTGTAGTTTTTTCTGTGGGTAAATGTGGGTTAATTTTGTGTATGTATCTGGTATAATTATGGATGATAATAATGTGAGATACTTTTCTATAAAATATATATAATTCATGATATGTTAAATATTTTAAAAAATATATCAATTAAATATCACATAAACATCCAAAATAATACACAAAACAAATTTAGGTGTGTTCTTTTTTGTGTATAATTGTGGATGAATCTCTTACTACTTTCCTATAATTGTTTTTACGATTTTTATTTTAATGCAACTATTATCTCAAGTGTCCTTCCAAAAGTTGTACCTGGAAGGCCACCTCTCAAACGGTGAAAATCAGTCTACGAAAGCAAAAGTGACATGCAACTTATGTGGTCAAGTGGGATATAACAAGAGGACACTTTGCTATTGCCAGAATGTTTTTTATTTTTTTTAATGCATTATTGCCAAACCGTTTTTGTTAGACCCCATACTCTCGTTAAATTAAGGATAACAATAAAGTTGAAGTCGGAAGTCCTTAATTTGATTAAAATAGAAAAGTTTGGGACCTAATTGGTCAATAGGCTAACTAGAAGCCCTTATG
>JAOTQR010019039.1:0-17259 GCA_025774065.1 Solanum ossicruentum
ACAATAGACAAACCATCTCATAGTATAATCTTGAAATAGGTAGACATGTGTTTCCAATCAACATTTCATTAAAAATCTAACATAATTTGTAATCACAATTCATATTAAGTAAGACCCATAAGTAAATTAACTTAAAATCATGCAATTTATGTAAAAAGAAAGCTTGGGCTTCATGGGTGAAAGGAACCCATGAATGAAACCCACATACCTTAGCTTTAGAGATGAACTTGATGAAGATTGGAGATGGAGACTTAAAGCTTGAATGCAATCCTTAAGATACGAAAAGGGTTTTGAGACTTGAATTTAGGAGGTGAAATATTGGCTAAGTGTTTGAGTGAATATTGGAGAATATTTAGAATGATATGAGGGTGAAAAATGGCTAATTATAGTTATATTCACGTTTGGGGATACTTAGGCCTAAGACTTAAAAGCCTTGGACCGCAAGAAAAATAACTGGGCCAAATTTAAACAGGTCTGCATCTAGTTCGTGATACAGACCTGTCTTGGAGGCTGAATTTACACATATCCACGATGGAGGCATGTCGCGGTACCATCGCAGATAGACACTGGATAAGCAAAATTGTGAAAATTGAAATTACTAACCGTTTGCTCTTACATAAGGGTTAGACCAATTTTCCACTCAAAATGACCCCCTAATCAAGAATATGAAGTCAAATTTTTTGATATCACACATGGTTTTTGAGATATATGGAAATTATGATTTTGATCACTTCCGAGGCAGATTTTCGAGCACTTTTTGGGATTGTTTCGTCATGTACCTTGCAAATATACTTATAAGTATATTTGATAACTTTAATATCAGTGAAAATCTCAACATCTTTATGACAACTAAATTTACAAAAAAAAAAAGGATTGTAAGGGACATCTCAGGAATTATCTATTAAGTGACTTCTTATTTCTATAGATTTTCCAGTGTATCCTCTTTCATAAATTGGATATGAAATTTTTCCTTTGCTTTTTTCTTCAGCAAAGTCTTCTAGATATTTAAATTTCCAGGAGTTCTTTTTTCTAGTAGAAGGTAACAATGGATTTAATGCACCACAAGGATCATGAATCATATATTTTGTAACAAGCATATATAATTCGGGATTTGTAGTAGGGTCTGGTAATTCAGCACAAAAAAATTGTCATATGCCTCGCGAGTTAATTGGTTATGCTTTTCTCTAATATATTAAGGAAATGAGCATGTGGAAGCCCTCTTTTCTAGAATTCTGTGGTATACATAAATGTTGTGACTTTACCAAGCACATGTCTAGTTGAGATATCTTTCTTTAGCTCTTGTAATTTTGAGTGGAGTACTCACTAATTTGATCTGGTGTTACGATCCGAAATTCGAGTGTGATAGCACTCACTTAATCCACAAAGGCGAGTCAGCCCAAAACCTAGACAAGTTAATATAACACATAAAGTGGAAGATAAATAATCTAAATAGGATAGATAGGCATATGAATCAAAACTACAACCTTCTCAAAACTATTGTCACATATACGAACATCTAGAATACAGAATGTGCAATAAAATACAATTCTTAATGTTTAGTTCTCAAATAGGACAAAATATAATGTGGAATTCTTGAAGGCCTGCTGAAAACATAAGAAGCTACCTCAGAAGTAATCCAGAAGCTCGATCCTATAAAGACAAAGAATCTAGCAAGGAGGATCGGGCTTACGACCTACATATAAATAGCAAGGGATGAGTAGCGAACAATAGGGCACTCAACGAAACGGAACTAGCCTAAAGTAAAGCAATGAAGAACATAAGAAATCATATATAAATATATATATATATATATATATAAAAGAGGATTGGCAACCCACCAATGTGGTGCCACCACATGCAAGGATTTATATCTTTTTCTATTTTCTGTTATTTCTTTTATATTTTATCTAAAGCTTAAATATCTTTCTTCAAATTTAGCGTCCATTCGATGCATACACAATTTTTTACAATTCCCTGATAATAAGTATTGTGTCATTTCAATTCAAACCCTTTCATTACACTTTTCCTTGCCATCATCATTATTTTGTACTACTTCAACCAAGTCATGGTTAGATAAATTTTAAACTTTATTAAGTTTTAAGAAAATCAAAGAGAAGAATAATGAAACCCCATCAATAAAGACAGAGAAGAAATTAAGAGATCAAGAAGGGAATTTACAATTTCTTTCAAGGGTACACATCTTTTACAATACTTTGGAGGTTTAATTTGATAAAAATCATAGAACTCTCTTTCTTTGAGTAAAAGATATATTTGTGTATCTTGAGACAAAAAAATTGTCAATTTTGTTACCTTTTACCCCTTTCAAAAGAAGTTTCTCTAAGTTCAAACATCAAACACCTAATAGACAAATTTCCTTCCAGGCCTATGTATTTTTTTAAAAAAATCTGCTATCCTAACTAACATTGTTAATTACATGAATTATTTTGGAAGTTTGTTAATTACTATTGTTTCATTTCTCCTATAAATTCTCTATGCAACTACGCAACAATACTTTTGGATGTGCTTTATTTGTTGTGAAGTTATGTAATAGAGAATTAATGCGGTAGTAATTATTGGAGAATTTATGTTATATTTTTCATTAGCCATCAAACTAAAATTAAGATTCTGATGATGATAGAAAGGATGAAGATTATTAGAAGAACATTGTGGTCAACATTTTTCAATTCAAAGTATTTTTTGTTTATTTTTTTGTATTTTTATTACTATTTGATGATAAATTCTTCTAATTGTCTGAGGCATGCTCCTTTTCCTTTCTCAATCAAATTTATTAAAAATGTTGCACCAAAGACCAGGGAACATCACCACTTTCTAATCATATTCTTTTGGCTTAGTTGATTTTTCATGCTTTGTCATCATCCATGTTTGAAAGCTTTGTTGTCACGACACAACTCTAAGGCCTAGACGTGACACGATGAGTAGGAACCCGAAGGGTCCCCAAACAAGTCTCTTACAATATCATTCACACATACTTGGTCGTAGAAGCAAAGTAAACAACATCAAGAGAATACAATTAAAGATAGAGACTAAGAGAAGAGTTTAACAACATAAATCATAAAGAGCCAAGGGTCAAACGTAATTATATCACTTGTCCAACAACACCTCTAACATAGATTGCGCAGGGACCAAGACAAACTTTGCGAGCTCACCCTTTTTGTATCAAAGTATTCATGATAAGGAAATAACATAAGAAAGAGAGAGAAAGACTAATGTCCCCAAACTTGAGGACTCACCACAAGCTATCTTCAAGATGTCAAAACTAGCCACAAGTAGGATGATCATGGGGAGCTCTAATTCCTACATTGTAACATCATGTAGGCATAGAGTATGCATTAGTACATTTGAATGTACTAAGTATGTAAGATGCAATATAACAAGAGATAGGCAATATAGTCTAAATGCATAATCGTAAGCAAGAGATAGTATATTGGCAACATGACATGCATGAACAATGCTTGAAGTAAAACATACTTATATATAACATATTAAATGTGTAGTAAGAGACCATCATTATAGAGTCCAAGACCTACCACCCCCTTGGAGAGGCGATTGAGGTACCAACCCTATAATGTGGTTGATGATTTTCACACCTTACAATATATGGTGATTGAGGTATCAACCCCCTAATGTGGTTGATGGTTGTCATACGCTACCATCCATGGTGATTGAGGTACCAACCCCCCAATGTGTTTGATAGTTGTCACACCCTACCATCCATGGTAATTGAGGTATAGCACCCCCTTAACTAGGTGTGGTCAACTTGTAATACCATAGATACTATTAATGAAATCAACACATATATACCTTCCTTTCATTATCATAAAGTCATTTAAGTCATAGTCCATCTAGTGGATCATCAATAGCTTAAGAATTCAAAATTGAACATTTTATCAAATACTTGGTGGGTGTATAATGCTTGTGTGTATATATATATATACACACACACACATGATATAAACAATTCACGATGATCTAATTTAATCTCATCATATGGCATCATATTTCAAAATATAGACAATTGATACATAAATCAAGAGGTACAATAGATGTCTAGTCTTAAAGGTCAATCACATAATGATATCAAATAAGGAATGATATGAGATAAAATGAATATGATGGGATGTGAGTAATGTAAAGCAATGTCAAATAATCATGATGCATCTCTTTCTTGTATCGCAATGTCAAATAATCATGATGCATGTCTTTCACATGATACACATTTGCTAATCATGTAAGAACGGAATTCATTAATCCACACATGGACCATGTACACGTCAGAACCTTTTCCTTTGGTAATAGCTTCCATATCTAGCCGGAATAATTTCCCTTCGAATTTTCATTTCTTTTCTTTCCTTTCTTTTTCACTAGTCAGAATCATTTTCCTTCGGCTTTTTATTTATTTCTTTTTTTTCTCTTTCACTAGCCAGAACCATTTCCCTTCAGTTTTTCATCATTAATGGATCATAAATTAAGCATATAATAATGGCACAATAGCCATATTCATGAAAATAGAGTATGCAAGATATTCATATGTATCATATATTGCAACAATAGAAACTAAATAATTCTCAAGTACACAAGTATTCACAATATACTATCAACCTCAACAAAACCTCATGATCAACAATAAATAGTGTGCAATTTCCACAATAAAGGTAAAAGTATCAAAGTCCACAATACCCACAAATGCTAAAGCCGAACTCAAAAATCAAAGCCTACAATGGTAAAACTCTATCCCTAATTTGTGGCTTCAAATACTCAATTCCATAAATATAGAAGCATACAAGGTTCAATCACACTTAACAAAGGGTCAGAAGTTCACTTGCCTTAGATAAAATTTCTAGTCAAGTCAAATCCAATGTCTTCCCCTTTCTACGATACTCTGAATCACCAAAATCTATTCAAATATAGCATTACAATCACATAACGAATCTAATGACACTAAAATCGGTTAATTTGGAATAAAAGGATAAGACTGTCAAAAATCTCATGCCGAAAAAAGTAGCCAAAATTTGAAAACTAATACATGAGAACATTTTTAAGTAACAAGGAGTTCAATAATGAAAATCATTTCGAAAATGGTGTTAAGATGAGGAAGAAATTATAAATGAAAGTTTAGAAATCAAAGTTCAAAATATTCTCAAAACCCACCATTAACATTCCAATATTATATGTTAAAAACAAAATTTAGTCACTGAACTAGGTAAGAAAATAGTTATCCAAATGATTTGCCTTGAAAAACCTTGAAATGCCTCTCAAAAATGATGCTTGGATTGCTAAAAATGGTGGAAAAGGATTTAATAACATCATTAAAATGATTCACTATTTCAGATAATTAAGACTCCACGAACACAAAAAAGGATCAGCGAAAGCAAAGGTTAGCCATACCATTACACTTTGCAAATGCAGAGAAGCTTTTATGAATGCAAAGGCTATGCAAGTTAACATTCTGCAAATGCAGTTCCTTACCTGCAAACACAAATGCTTGAAGAAGTTCATCTCCTACAACTTTGTGACTGCAGATGTAACGACTCCCAATTTAAGAGCCTAAGAATGCAGAAAAGTTGGCTTGAGAAATGACCTAGTGTAATTGGACGAGGGCAACTTATGGCTCATAGAAGGAGTTACAACCTGTAGTTAGTTCTGTAAATTGAGGTCCTTGATTTAAAAGGAATTGGAGTCTCTGGAAAGTTATTTATGAACTAACAGCATGACAAACTAATGCATTATATGACCTGTAGAATTCTTTCATGGATAGGGACCAAGAGGAAGAGAAAAATGGCTAAGTTTGAAAGGACTCTATGAGTCCAACCACGACCCCTAAGTCTATATAAGGCTCGTAAGATGGTTCATGATTTTGGGCCCAAAAATAATAGTTTCTGAATCTTTGCTTACAAATAAAAATACGAGTCATTCATCTTGGTATGGCTCGTAAAGTGTTTTCTTGTGGTTTGGATTGCCGAATTCATTAAGGGTACATTCAAATTTTGCTTTTTTCCTTAAACCCTTAATAGTCTTATCTATGCCTTCCATGACCCCTCATGCAATTAGAATCCCCTCTCTCATAAAAGTTGAGTACAAACGATTTCAATCGCCTAAGTTCTAGCAAGAGTTCATATATGTGTCTAATTTAAATGCTAGCATCCTTTAGCACACAACGAATTAGATGTTGGATGACCTACTAAATCAAATATCTTTTAATTATAATTCGAACACAACAGATTTCACCTCAGTCTGAGTTCGGACCAAAAAAGTTATGTCCATTTTAGTGAAGCATTGTTAGGTTGCCTGCATATATGACCAACCTTACTAGTCGTGTATTGACTTACGGGCCATAAACGACTTTCGTGGAAACATTCCAGAAAATTTTAAGAAGGATTTTTGTCCTTTCCTTACACCCCAAGCCCAATGCCATGTCATTTTGGCTTCTTACATGCGCTATATCAATCTAATACTCTACCAAATGACCCTATTCCTAAACCATCCTCCCAAAACCTAAATCACAAATCCTCTTAAACTCCCCAAGGTCACCCATTGAAGGCAAAAGCTAGGGTTTTGGGGTTCCTTCATCAAAGCCCGTGATTTCTTCCAAACATCTTCGGAAAAGGTATGTGGGGTTTGATTTGTGAAGCCTTTTCCTTCACAAAGCTCAAGTTCCCTATCTATTTTACGTTTATATGTATGTTGTGAAGGTATGGAAAGTTTACTTAATCATGTAGTTTGTGATGCATTCTTAGTTATATTAAGTATATTAATATTATGTTATGACCTATAACACATATTGAGTTGAAATTCATGATTTTTTCGTTAGAGTTCTATAAGGACCATGTTGGGTTAATCTGAATAATTCCAAATGATTACATCCTATTTTGTATCTGCATGATATAGATGAATTTCATATTTTGAGTCTTTGAGTATGAAAATTCCTTATTTTGGACCTAACCTATATGAAGAGGATGTTATATGCAAGAAGGAAGTCCCAATCCATGCTATATAAGAACATAAAGGTCCTAAATGTTAAGAGTCAACATTTATGTTTTGGCATCATGAGAATATTATGAAACTTTATGTAATATCATGAATTCCTTTTTTATACATCAGGTATATTATGAATGATGGGGTTTGCCAAGTATGCTATGGAACACATTGATGTTATATGAAAGTTATGTATTATTGAAAGGTCTTCTTTATGATGTTATTATTCACAAGTTATACATGTCATGACTAAACTCTTATTTATATGTTATTTGGGACTAGACTCATTGGAGTAAAGAATGAATGAATAAAAGAAAGGTGAGTCCCCACCTAGCGATGATTACAAGACTATGAGACTATTAGTAGAGGGATATGAGATGCTGAGCAGATAGAAGTGGCATAGAAAAGATTATCAATGTCCTAAATACTTATGGGGTGGGTTAGTAGAATACCTCTCCATATTAAATGACTCTATGATTCATGCTTACGATTATTCCATGTGAGTTTAATTTAACAGCAAGTATACCTAGGATGAATTCAGAATCTCCCCATTAGAAGAGGCATGAGACTGTTAGTGGAATCTCATTGTCGCATAACTACATGTCACCATGGAAAATAGGAGTAACCCACTAGTAGAGGTTGATTTCTAGACCAATCGATAGTAAAGGTTGCTTAATAGCAAGGCTTTAGTGGATCCACTTAGGCATCTTAGAGGGTCACCTAGCAAGTGGTCTCCCCCTTTCTTCCAATGTAGGGGAAACATTGGGACTCCATGGTTAGCTCACATGGTTTATGTAGGTTAAAGAGTGCTCTCACATGTGTTCAAAGTTCTCCTTATGACCCCAAGATGTCTTCATATGACAATTTATAATGGTTCCTTCATATTATGTCCAAAGGTATTTTAAAGCTCCTATAATTCATTCTTTCACAAGTTCAAAGTTATATATGACTACGTCTTCAAGTATGAAGGATGGACTCCATTATGATTACTAATGTCCCTTGCATAATAAAATGGTCTTTAATTTAAAGTGATGTATTGTTCACCCAAGGATGATAGTATTTTAGTTGTTCATAACAACATTTTCTCACTAACCTAAGTCTTTGTGCCTCATCATGCATTCAAGAAAGTATATTCTTTGTTTCTTGTATGCATTATCTCATGTTCCATGGCTAAAGAAAAATATTAAAATAATCACCCGCATGTATGTTCCAAGTTTATATGATTTCGTTATTCACAAATATGTTCATCCATGCATCCTATTAAGTTTTTCCAAAGTTGCCTCTTTATGTTTAAATTACATTGTCAAGACTATAGCTTACCAATGCCCCTGTAAATGTATGATTTTAGCATAAGACTTAGTATGAATTATTTCATCACTATTTTCATGTCATGCATTGCATACCTACATATTGGTACATTCAAAATACTGACGCATACTTCTGCACCTACATGATTTAATCATATAGGGACTATTCTACTAGATGTCCTCCATGTTGCTTGCATCATAGTATCGCCGTGGAAGTTGGTGAGTCCTCTAGTTTGGGGATGACATCCTTGTGTTATTTTTAGTTTGATGTATTAAGATAATTTAGTTTTCAATTGCCGATGATTGTACTTTAAGGGTGAGCTTAAACATGTCTTAGGCTCCGCCAAGTTATGTTAGAGATATTGTTGGACACATATGTCATGGTTGTATCATAGTCCTATGTAATGACTCAGACATTGAACGACTTCATCATAACTTGAAAATGTTATTTTGGCAAAATTTGGACCAAGTGTCACTGCAAGGGAGACTACACGGTCCGTGTGAGGTTAGACAACCCATGTGGCCTCCAATAAAGTGATACTTTCCCTTAAGTTTGAGTGTGTGGCCTTGGTGTGGAATTGCGAGATAAAGCACATCACACATGGACTTCACACAGGTCGTGTGACACTTTACAAACCATGTGGAGGACTGTGTTATGGCACTAAGCTTGAAACATCCATATTTAGAGCAAAGTATGGTCACACGACCACCTTCACGAGCCATATAGACAATCATAGAGCTTCCAAAATGAAATATTTTTCTAAGTATAGAATCACTATCTCGTAACTTATCCTCAATATTTTTCCAAGTGTAGGGATATGAGCACTTACATGACCTATGTAGCTTCACATGAGCTATGTGGCCCTTCCATGTGGGTGACTTTCGCTTAAAAATTTCTAAGTGTTGAGTCATGCTTCCGAACTTCCGTAAAGAGACAAAATTTTTCTAAGTCATGGTTCCACGCGGACTATTACCCCTCTTTGAAGTTATAATTGGCAATTTTTCCATCCATTTCATTAATAGAGTTTTCGTAAATTTAATTTATTCTAATGACTTTTTCGGACTTCCTATGTTATCTAAAGCCTTCCTAATGACCTAAACCCCATTCGTGATATTCAAATTCACTCCTCATATTTGAGAAACACTCTCAAACTCCTCTCAAGAACTCTTGTGGAATTCAAGCTTGGGGATCAAGGCAAACTTGATTCTCCAACAAATTTCTCCTGAAACTTCTTCAATAGGTCAAGGTATGACGATTTGATCCCTGATTCCTTTCAATCCAGGAGACCCAAACTATTTTCAACTAATGTTCATGAGTTCTTAGTTTACTTTAAAATAGGGTTTTAAATACTATGATTCCTTAACTTCAAATAATGTGTGGGTTATGTTTATCTACTAACCTTAAGTTGATTTAAGTTATAAAATGATGAATTACATTGTATTTATGAAGTTATAAATATGTATGTCCCTTTAAGCTTGTTTTTATGCATGAGTAGTCAATATTATGTTTTTAAATTGAATTTTACTCATGTTTTACTTGAAATCTTACAATGTATTGTTGAAATTAGTTTGAATCTATATAACCCATGTCATTCTCACATTATTCATAGCATCTGCATTCTTTTTCATGAGATTTTATGAAAATCATGAAGTAGGTTAAGCCCAATTATGTTTATGTATATAATTTTGACAAAATATTGGTTATGACAAGAATCTGATCACATATATATCTATTGATTATGTCTCTTTGAGCACTTTGGGTGCTTGCACCATCTTGTATATTTGAGTGAGCTATTCCTATGCATGAGTATTATGCTTATGAATTATAATTTGGCATTTCAGCCTAAATATGAATTATTATGAATTATGTTTGGCCTTTACGCCTAAGAATACATTGATATGATTTGATAAGACTTACTCCTCTTTGAAAACATGTATATGTATATTTATAAGTATACTTGAGAAATGACGACTTAGCACCAATGGATTGAAGACTCTCTCTCTTTTCTTGAACTATGTGCCTAGCATAGGTTATGAGAATCATATCCGAAATGGGTCATATTGCCATAAGGTGAAGTATAATGTGATATGTTATATGTGAAAATCCTATCTGAACTGGGTGATGTTCCCGTAAGAAGGGTTGCTTCATACGAAATGGCTGATGCTCCCATAAGGTGAAGTATTATTTACCTTTAGCAAGTAGCCACATCTTTACCGATGAGGAAAAGTTATTGGATTCCAAGTAACAGCTCGCTTGGTTTTACTCTTGTTGGTTAAGGTCACATCCCCACTATATATGAGCATTTGCATCTCAAGCATCATGAATTTCATAGCATCTTGCTATATTATGTCCCTTGATATATATCTCCTTCAATATTGTGTGTCATTGCCATCTAACATTATATGCAGGTTTTGGTAAAACATATGCATTGCATCCCACATACTTAGTACATTCAAATATACTAAACCATAATTTTTCCTACATGATGTCACCATGTAGGGACCGAGGAGCCTATCTATCTACCATACAACGTTTAGCTCGGATCTCAAGTTTTGCTAGTTGTAGTGAGTCCTATCTTCCAAGGATGATCCACAAACCTTCTACTTATGGTGCTTTTGATCTCTTTTGTTTACTTAAGGATGAGATCGTGGTATTATTAGAGGCATTGTTGAACATCTTGTACACTCTGTACGTCATATGCTAAGTGTTGTATTTGGAATCTTGCGTATGACTACTTATTGATTATGTTAATGTGAAATGATTCTATGTTATATGCCAAAAGATCCTAAGTCCTGATTTACCCCTATAGCATAAGTCCTATTTTTTCATCCCTTAGAACTATGTGTTTACTATTTGTATATGCTTCCGAACTGATAATGTGATTATGGGTACTTTAAGGCTTGTTTGGCAACTGTTGGGTCCCCATTCACCATGTCACTCCTAGAACTCAGATCTGGGTCGTGACATCTTATTTTTGGATGGTTTGCTTTTAAGTTGTGGTCCTTAACCCCGTTTCCCCTAGTTTTCAATTTCATCTTAGCGTTTAATGCCTATGAATGCTCGTGATATGTAAGATGGTTTGGGTGAGGTACCTTCGGGTTTCTTATTCATTGTGTGACGACTAGGCCCCTAGTTCGAGTAGTTACAAATTTGGTATCAGAGCATAAAGTTTTAAAATGGTCATCAGAGTCCAACATACCGGGTCGAACAGAGTTTTATTCATGGATGTGAAGCGTGTTACATCTATGAGTAGGAGGCTATAAGGCATTTAAGAAATATCTCACTTCGTTCATGACCCATGTCATGCTTTAGAGTTGCCATATGGTTCCCATTATCTAAAGGATCATTCTTTGCACTTTTTAGATAATATCTCTAAGAAGGATGCCTCAAGCCCCACAAGATAAAGGAGTAACTCACTCAACATTTTGAGCTACTTTCACTATGTTCACACAAATTGTGACCAACTAAGACAACGAAGGAGCCTATGTTCCAAACCACTCCAGCCTTGAGGGTAAGAGACTTTCCTAGAATGAACCCTACCAAATTCCATGGATCGAAAGTGGAGAAGGATGCCCAAGAGCTCATAGATAAAGTGCATAAGATGTTAGCCATTTTGGGAGTGACTTCGGAGGAGAAGGCGGAGTTAGGGGCTTTCTAAGTAAAAGGGCTAGCCCAAGTATGGCACACTAAATGGAAAATGATAGAAATGAAGATTTCGTCCCTATATCATAGGTAGAGTTCAAAGATGCATTCCTAGATCGTTTCTTTCCCTGGGAGTTGAGGGAAGCTAAGATGCAAGAATTCACCAACCTTATGTAAGAGAATTCGAGCAAGAGGGAGTATTCCCTCAAGTTCACCCAACTCACCGAATCCCCCCCCCCCCATTATTGGTTGTCGACCCCCATTCTAGAATGAGCAAGTTTATGTCGGGGTTATCCAATTTGCTAGTCCAAGAATGATGGACTGCCATGTTAGTAAGGAGATGGATATTTCTAGGATTGTGACTTATATAGAACAAAGTAAGGATGAAAATGTGTGGAAGAGTATGACAGAATTAAAGAGGGCACATTTTGAGGAGGGTGGATCATCATCTACTAGGACATTGGAGCCTAGAAGTAATAGAGAGAGAAAGACACCTATCCTACTTGTGACGAATGTTGTAGAATGCATTTAGGAGAGTGCTTAATGGGACAAGAGTGTGGCGAGTTGGGACACAAAAGAAGAGATTGCCCAGTGGTCGCTAGGAAGGGAAGAGATAGAACTTGAAATGCTTTACTCGGTAAGTATGTGTTCCTCCCAAATGTGGTAATGATTGATGCTAGATGGTTTCATGATTATGATGCTATGGTTGATGTTTTGATGCAATTTCTTGTGTTAAGGTATTGGTAAGGCAGTAGTTTTCATGTCCCATCTCATATATCATTTATGATACCTATGACTTGATCACTTTAATACATGCATATTTATGAAGTGCATTCTTAATTAGAATCTTATGTGCACTTATGAAAACATGTTATGTATGCATTTAAGATGATGTTTGATGCTAAAGATTTTTAAACCTTGCATGAAAGTGGTGTTGGACTTATGAACTTGAATTTATGACAGGTTAGTATGGATGAATGTTTGTTTCACTCTTATCGTGCTAGCTGATCAATATTCGGGGCGGATGTTCCTAAGAAGGGATATTATAATGACTCTTAGTTTAGAAGCCTAAGAGTGTAGAAATATTGGCTTGAAAAATGACTTGGAGTAATTGGATAAGAGCAACTTACGGCCCATAGAAGTAGTTATGACCCACAGTTAGGTTTGTAAATTAAGGGACTTGACTTGAAAGGAATTGGAGTTTCAGGAAAGTGATCTACGAACCACTAGTATGGCTCGTAATACGTTTTGTGACTTGTAGAATTGCTTCATGGATAGGGACCAAGAGGATAAGAAAAATGGATATGTGTGGAAGGAATCTATGGGTCCAACCATGATGATAAGTCCATATACAGCTCATAATATGGTTCGTGATTTTGGGGGCAAAAATAATGGTTTCTGGATCTTTGCTTATGAATAACAGCACGAGTCATGCTTCTTTGTACAATCCATAAATTGGGCTCTCGTGGCTTAGACTGACTTATTCATTAATTGTATTTTCAACCTTTCTGATTCCCTTATACCCTTAAAAGCCTTATCTAGCCCCTCCATTGCCTTTCCTAAAATTCAAAGCCCCTCTCTCATCAAGTCGAGTACAAAAGATTCCAATTTCCTAAGTTCCAGCATGAGTTTGCATATGTGTCTAATTTAAATGATCATATCTCTTAGAACACAATGAATTAGATATTAGACGGCCTACCAAATGAAAGCTTTTTTAATTATCTTTCCAACGTAACTTATTTCACCTCATTCAGAGTTCGAACCAAAAGGTTATACTAATTTTAGTGAAGCATTGTCAAGATGCCTGTACATACGACCCACCCTATGGGCCGTGGATTGACTTACGGCCCGTGAATGGTCTTTCGTGGAAATGTTCTGGCCAATTTTCAAAAGGGTGTTTTTGTCCTTTCCTCACACCTTAAGCCCAATGTCATTTTATTTTGGCTTCGTACGCGCCCTATATCAATCTAATACTCCCCCAAAGGACCCTATTCCTAAACCATCCTTCCAAAACCTAATTCCTAAATCCTCTCGACTCCCTAAGGTCCTCCATTGAAGGAAAAAGCTAGGGTTTTGGGTTTCCTCCATCAAAGCCTGTGATTTAATCCAAATATCTTCAGATAACATATGTGGGTTTGATTTGTGAGGCCCTTTCCATCACAAAGCTCAAGTTCCCTATTCTATTTTGGTTCAAGGTTTATGTATGTTGTGAAGTTATGGAAAGTTTACTTAATCATGTAGTTTGTGATACATTCTTCGTTATATGAAGTATATTACTGCATGGAGCTATCAACATGTAGGGGGAGCTAAATGGGCTTAAGACTTTGATTTTGAATGAGTCTTAATTGGCATATTGATTACAGTTAACACTTGTAGCTCTTGCAAAGAAGGATTCAAATGTTGATAATTTGTTTTGTTTATTTACTAATGTGTTAAATATTGTTGGAGCATCTCTTAAGCATATGGATTTACATTGAGAACATGAAGCTGGAAAATTAAAGGAGTTGTTTATATCAGGTGAAGTGCATAACGATCGAGGATTAAATCAAGAACGTGGAATTCAACGTCCAGGTGATACTCTTTAGGCTTCTCATTATAGAACATTGGATAACCTTATTGTTCTATTTTCATCAGTTCCTCATGTGCTTGAATTAACTGGATGTGGTTGCGTTTATGCTTCACTTGATGTGGAAAGATGACAAATTTAAGCTCCTCGTTACAAAGGATGGATCAAGATATTGTCAATGTTGTGGGATTTCTTGCTCTTACAAACAAAAGATTACAAAATATGAAGGATAATGAATTTGATTCACTAATGAATGATATCTCATATTTTTGTGATAAGCAAGAGATAATGATTCCGGAGATGGTTCATAGCTACTTTCAAGGAAAGTTGAAGCATAAAGCTCTTGGTATTACATATTCTCATCATTTAAGTGTTGAGATATTTTATGCTGTTATTGATTTGCATCTTTAAGAGCTTAATAATCGTTTTGATGCTGTGAGTAGTGACTGACTTCATGGAATGGCGAACTTGAATCCAATCATTTCATTTGGTAGCTTTGAGAAGGGCAGGATAATGAGGTTGGTTGAATATCATACAAATGGGTTTGATAGCAATAAGTTTCGAGATCTCAATTGTCAACTTGATAGTTTTATAGTTTATGCTTGTGGTTCTGACAAGAAGTTCTTCAACTTAAAGGGAATTAAGGACCTTGCTAAATTATTGAATGGTTGTTTGGTTTGCTATATAGAGTGTAAGATATTTGAAACTATAAGCAATGATGTTATCATTCATCATTTTCAACATATGAAAAGTCATCGAGCACAATTATGACTTTAAGACCAAAAGTCTCTTTTTGTATTGGTAATATAACAAGTAGGTCACTGTGACTTGAGATTATATGTTTTTGTTATTATGATAATATGAATCATTATTTTATCATTAATTTCTTTATTGATATGTTCAAGTAGCTATGTATTTTTATTGCGTGATTGCAAGAAATTTTATATTAAAGAAAAATGAGCACTCACAATCTTCAAATCCTATATCCATCACTGCACGTCGCTAGCATCAAAATGTCACAACGGAAGTTGGTGAGTCCTCTAGTTTAGGGATGACATACTAGTGTTATTTCTAGTTTGATGTATTAAGATAAATTAATTTTCAGTTGTATAATACCTTCTGCTATGATTGTATTTTGAGGGTGAGGTTGAATGTGTCTTAGCTCTGACCAAGTTATGATAGAGGTATTGTTGGACACATATGTCATGGTTGTATCATATTCTTATTTATGGATGTTTTACTTTTAAGTTTAGCCTTTAACCCCATTTCAACTAGTTCTCTATTTCATCTTAGCATTTTATGGTTATGAATGCTCATGATATGTAGATGGGTTGCGTGAGGTACCTTCGGGTGTCTCATTTGTCGTTTTACGACTAGGCCCTAGGTCGGATAGTTACAGTGAATCCTCCCTCCCGAATGTGAAGGTCTAATCAATTTGACCTCTACATACGTGAAGATTAAGGCACGAACGCGGACAACAATTTCCTCCTGCACCAGAAACAGTAAAAATCAGTAACACACAACACATGCAAAAATGCGAGCTAGACTTTTTGAATTCATTCGGAACTCCATGGATGCAAATCAAACATGAAGCCCTACCAAAAATGATGTTCTTTACTCAATGAAACCATTAGAATTCGAGTTTCGGATCTCCTTGGTCTAGAACCCAAGAATTATTGTTTAAACTAGTTTCGAAGTCAAAATATTCATGACAGGTCTAAAAAATACGACAAAGCTACATCTAGTGTTAGTTTCATCATCTAAAACCATCAAAACTGACAGAATTTCAATACGAGCCTCCAAACTGTAAATGTTGACCAAAGTCAAACTTATGATCCAAGTGGAACTAAAAAAATGTAACTTTGGGCATAAAATCTCTGTTTTAACTCCAAATTCAAGCATGCATGTTCTCCTAGTCCAGATTCGGCATTTTGGAGCTAATGGAATAAGCAGAATCACATTCCAATGCATGAAACTCAAAATGACTCCAAAACTAAAAAATATCCAACTTTAAGCCTTCAAAAACTTATTCTTTAGCAAAACTCCAACTCTTTACAAGATTTTCAAAATTCAACTTTTTGACTTGACAAAAAAGGTGATTCAAGGCAACTTTCACGAGGACGGAATGATAATTTGATCAAAAATACCAAAACCTTCAAGGTCATTAGATCTAGTCTATTTTGTATTTCATCTGTAGGTAGAATGTTATCTTTTATTTCAAGCCACGTGGGGTTACATGTCATTGTCAAAAATATAACAAGTTCTCCAAAACAATGTACTAAGGCAATAACATCCATATATCGATGGTTCGTGCCTTTGGGGCCTCCAGTAAAGCTATGTAGAAGTATTCTATAGGTAGATATCTACCTATTTTTGAGCTTCTGTTTAACATATTCAAAAGTCCTCCTAATTGTCACGATCCGACTTTTTAGGTCATAATGGCGCTTGTTAAATCCCACCTACAGGCAAGCCAACCCAACCCAAAGTACCTGTCCTGAATCACTAAAAATGACAATATTAGCAAAATGCCACAACCTACCTAGAATCTAGATTCATATATATATATATCTACCTAGTTTTTAAGCTTCTCTTTAACATATCCAAAAGTCCTCCTAATTGTCACGATCCGACTTTTTAGGTCATAATGGCGCTTGTTAAATCCCACCTACAGGCAAGCAAACATATTTTTTGGCTTTGGGGTATGATGGAATAAAGCAAAATGACTCTTTAAACTGTCTGCACTTCTTTCA
>JAOTQR010019070.1:0-17257 GCA_025774065.1 Solanum ossicruentum
ACTTGTCCTGTTTGGTGAGATTAGTAGCAAAACATAGACATCCTACAACTCTCAAATGATCAAGTGAGCATGATTTTACACATAAATTCTCAAAAGTAGATATGTAACTAAGTATAGAAGATGGGATTCTGTTGAGAACCTGAACAACATCTTGAACACAAAGACCCCAAAATCTATCAGGAAAACCAGCTTGAAACTTGATGGCTCTTGGAGTTACACTGCCCGCAGGTGTTAAGTTCACTATCACCAGTACGATACTGCATATACAATAGTTGAAAGGTTTTTTAAGCGGAAAAACAATTGAGGATGCAAATCAGCACGTCCTCAACTTTCTTGCAACATGCCAGTCATCTGAGATTCCTGGGGTCAGTCAGTAAGCAATTAAGTTGCGGTTATTCCCACTGTCTCTTTCTTGTGCGGCAACTAAGTGGTTGAATGAGTTTCCACATGATTCCATCCGTACTTGGGGAGTGTTAAAGGAAGCATTCTCGGAGAGGTTCTTCCCTACATCAAAAATAGCTCAATATCACAGATGACATTGGCTCTCATAAGCAACTGTCAAATGAAGCACTATATAAGACTTGGGAGAGATTCAAGAAGAAGGTTAAGCAGTGCCCCGACCATCTCCTCACAGATGAGCATTTGAAGAAAGTTTTATATAGGTCCTGAAATTTTGTGACTAAGCCGATTGTTGATGCTTCTTGTGGGGGAGGGGGGGTCATACATTTCCAGGACTTTCCCGGACATCATGGTGATCTTAGATCAGGTAGCCAAGAACAACATAGCATGATACACTAGAGATGGAGACTGTTCAGGGCTCATCTTTGAGATGATGGAGGAGCAGCAACAGAAGGTGGAGGAACGGGATTAATACGTAGCACACATGAAGACCCAATTGGACTTGCTGGCAAAGTGGTTCTTAAGAGGAGAAGAAAAGGTAAAAGGTGTAGACACAATGACTAAGTACGATGATCAAGGTTACAACTTTGACGAAGAGGCAAACTTCTTAGGCAGCCAGGGGGTTATAGGCCATTCAACGCTGGTAATCAAGGTTGAAACTATGGTCGTGATCAAAACTATCAAGGAAACTAGTAGAACAGAGACGATTATAGGAACAGTGAGCGTTAGAATGATAGTGGAAGAAATTCAAAGTAAGAAGAAATGATGGCAAAGGTACTTGACAAGGCTGAGTCCACGGAGTTAGGGATGCGAATATAAAAAGGGAGATGTCTAATGTTTGGCAGTTGATCGACTCGCATTCCACCTCAATCAAGCAACTAGAGCAACAGATAGGTCAACTGTCAGCAGCCTTAAACCAGAGAAAAGATGGGTCACTACCGAGCAACATTATTTAGAACCCAAAGAATGACAGTCATTGCATTACAGTAACCACGAGGAGCGGTAAGGTACTTTCTAACCCTATTGTGCCTAGTAATGCAGGTTTGGATAAAGCTAAAGGCAAGATGCCTAACCCCGTGGAGGAGCATGTTGATGACTTGAGTGAAGAGGCAAAGGTAACACCAACAGAGCCTGAGGTGACACCAACAGTGACCCAACCGCTGCCAGCCATTCCTAAACCACCACCACCTTTCCTACAGAGGTTGCAGAAGAAGGCTAAAGATGGCATGTTTTAGAAGTTCTTGTCCATGCTAATACATATTTCAGTGAACATTCCTCTAGTGGAGGTACTTAAGTAGATGCCAGGCTATGCTAAGTTCATGAAAGACTTAGTGACTAAGAAGAGGTTAGCCAAGATCAAGCCAGCAAACAATCTCCATCATTATAGTGCCATCGCCGCAAGATCTCTTGCAGAAAAGAAGGAAGATTCGGGAGCTTTCACTATCCCGTGTACTATTGGAACATTTGATTTTGCAAGAGCTCTCTGTGATCTGGGTGCCAACATCAACTTGATGTCGCTAGCAGTTTACAGGCAGCTGGGCTTAGGAGTCCCCACACTCACTACGATGTGGCTACTTATGGCGGATAGATCTGTAAAGTGGCCAGTGGGGATTCTATGTGATGTTTTGGTTCATATGGTTCAGTTCATCTTTCTGCAAAACTTTGTTATTCTGGACTGTCAGGTAGATTTTGTGGTTCCCATCCTTGGGACTATTTTTGGCTACTGGCAGGGCGTTGGTAGACGTGGAGTGAGGAGAGCTGACTTTCAGACTCAATATGGAAGAGGTGAAGTTCAATGTGTATGCTGCAATGAAGAGACCTAAAGAGGTGGCGGTGATGTCTATCCTCGATGTTGAGGATGAATGTTTGTCTGAGATCCTGCTTAAGGAAACAATGAGTGTAGACACACTAGTAACAATGTTGATAAACTTCCTAGATGATGGTATTAGTGGGTATGCAGACACCATGAATGTATTGCAAGGTAGGGGAACCAGTCCATTTATCCCCAGAAAGTTGCAGAAATAGGTCCACACTGCAAGCTAAACCATCCATTGAGGAGCCTCCAGCCATGGAGCTCAAGGAGCTACCCCAACATCTCGGGTATGTATTTTTGGGTACTAACAACACTCTTCCTGTGATTGTAAATGCAGATCTTCATGAAAACCAGGTGGAGGCATTATTGGGGATCCACTAAAAGTTCAAGCGAGTTATTGGTTAGACCATTGCAGATATCATAGGGATTCCTCCAGAGATATGCACGCAAAAGATAAAATTGGAGGATAATTGTGTGCCCATTATTAAGCATTAGCACAGGTTGAACCCACCTATGCAAGAGGTTGTGAAAAAAGAGATCATCAAGTGGCTGGATACTGGGCTGATATACCCCATTTCTGATAGCAAGTAGGTTAGTCCAGTGCAATGTGTCCCGAAGAAAGGGGGCATGACAGTGATATCCAGTGACAAAAATGAGTTGGTCCCTTTGAGACCAGTGACGGGATGGCGAGTGTGCATGGACTACCAGAAGCTGAATAAATAGACCTTGAAGGACCATTTCCCCATGCCCTTCACGTACCAGATGTTAGCCAGGTTGGCAGGTCAAGGGTGGTACTGCTTCTTGGATGGGTACTTGGGCTAAAATAAGATATCTATAGCCCTGGAGGAACAGGAGAAGACTACTTTCACTTGACCGTATGAGATTTTTTTCTTTCAAAAGGATGCCCGTTGGGCTGTGCAACGCCCTAGCCACCTTCCAGCGCTGTATGATGTCAATCTTTTCTGACATGGTTGAAGACATCCTCGAGGTATTTATGGATAACTTCTTTGTAGTGGGTGATTCTTCTGATACATGTCTGTTGAATTTTAGCAGGGCACTACAGTGTTGTGAGAAGGCTAATCTAGTGCTAAACTGGGAGAAATGCCACTTCATGGTCAAGAAGGGGATAGTTCTTGGCCATAATATTTCTGAGAAGGGCATAGAAGTGGATAAGGCGAAGATCGAGGTGATTGAGAAACTACCGCCACCCATATCTGTAAAGGGGGTCCGGAGTTTCCTTGGGCATGTAGGTTTTTACCGATGATTTATGAAAGACTTCTCCAAGATCACACACCCTTTATGCAAACTATTAGAGAAGGATGCAGAGTTCCATTTTGATGATAGCTGCAAGCATGCCTTTGAGACTCTGAAGCAAAAGCTGATTTCCGCTTATGTGTTGGTTACACCTGACTAGATTGCCCCATTTGAGGTGATATGTGATGCAAGCAGAATTGTTGTTGGTGTTGTGCTTGGAAAGAAGCAAAACAAGATTTTTCACCCTATATACTATGCCAGCAAGACCCTCAATGATGCTCAAAAGAATTATACAGTGATCGAGCAGGAGTTGTTGGCTGTGGTATATGCATTTGACAAGTCCCAGACATATTTATTGGGAACCAAATCAATAGTGCACACCAATCATGCCGCTTTGCGATACCTCATGGCAAAGAAAGATGCTAAGCTACAACTGATAAGATGGGTTCTCCTACTGCAAGAGTTTGACTTTGAGGTCCTAGACAGAAAAAGATCTGAAAACCAAGTAGCAGACCACTTATCCAGATCCGAGGATGAGGTAAGACTCATGGATTGTTTGAACATCGATGATTCCTTCCCTGATGAGCAGGTATTGGCAGCTTCTGTGGATCTCATTCCTTGGTTTACTGATTTTGCTAACTATCTGGTAAGCGATATTATGCCAGAGGGCCTTAAACCTCACCAAAGAAAAAAAGTTTCTTTTTGATGTGCGTAGGTACTTCTGGGATGACCCGTACTTGTTCAAAACATATGTTGATGGGTTATTAGGTGGTGCATTCCAAAAGCGGAGATACTGAGTATAATAGAGGCCTGTCCCTCATCGACAGTGGGGGTCATCATGGTGGGTCCAGATCGGCGAAGAAGATTCTCTAATGTGGGTACTACTTGCCCACCGTCTATAAAGATGCCCATAACTTGGTGCTTGGGTGTGATCAATGCCAGCGACAGAATAACATCTCCAAGCGCCAAGAGCTGCCCATGACCCCTATTCTTGAGGTAGAAATTTTTGACGTCTGGGAATTGACTTCATGGACCATTTGTGAGTTTGCATGGAATGAAGTACGTCTTGGTAGCAGTGGACGATGACTCAAAATGGGTGGAGGCAGATGCATTTCCAAACAATGAGAGCAAAATGTTGTCCAATTTCTGAGGCGGAACATCTTTTCCAGATTGGGACACCCAAAACTATCATCAGTGATAGGGGTTCTCACTTCTGTAACAAGGTTTTTCATGTTACGACACACGGTTGCCTCACCTTATCACCATGTAGACTAGTGTACAGGCTGAAGTGTCAAACAAAGAGATCAAGGAAATCCTGACCAAGTTTGTGAATTCTGCCTAGAAAGATTGGGCGAGGAAGCTATATGATGCACTTTGGGCCTATAAGAAGGCTTACAAGACACCCATTGGTATGTCCCCACAGCAGTTGGTGTTTTGAAAAACCTATCATCCTCCCATGGAGTTAGAGCTCAAGGCACTCTAGGCTTTAAAAAAGCTCAACATGAACTGGGAGGAGGCTGCTGACTTGATACTTGAACAACTCAATGAGTTGGATGAGTTTCGCCTCCACGCATATGAGAGTGCAGCACTGTACAAGTAGAGGATGAAGGTCTAATATGACAAGCATATCGCCCAAAGAAGCTTTGGTTTTGGTGACAAGGTCTTACTTTACAACTCTAGGTTGAGACTCTTCTCAGGTAAGCTAAAGTCAAGGTGGTCTGGACCGTACACTATTAGCCAGGTGTTTCCCTATAGTGCAGTTGAGCTATAAGCAAAAAATGGGGATCGATTCAAGCTAAACGGCCAGCGAGTAGTCAAGACATTACATCGTGCCGCAACGTTAAATTAAGCGCTCCATGGGAGGCAACCCATGTATTATAATAGCATCAAAAAATTTAATTAAAAAATAAAATAAAATAATATTTAATTTATATGTCGTGCATTTTCTTGTTTTTGATTTGTGTTTCCAGGTGAGTACAAGTGTTATGTTGGAATTTTGGAGTGCACATATGGAGAAAAACATGTCTTGAGGCCGAAATAGCCTAAAATTTGCCAAAGGAATGACACACAACCCTTTTACACAGACAATGTCACATCCACCAGCTTGTGAGAGATACCGTTAAGTGTGCATGTGCCCGGTAAGCCAAAATTGCACAAATGTGGGGAGACGGTCAACAAAACGGACCATGACACGTGTCACGACCCGTGAGGCTGACTGTGGAGGTGATGTCGATGAAAGACAAGGTAGAGAACAATACCAAGTGTTGTCGAATGCACGATTTACATGGCTCGTTGATCGTTACACGACTAGTGACATGGTGCCATTACATGCGTGTGTCTAGGTAAGTGAAAAAGTTTTGAAGTGAGGTGGGACAGACGGTCCAAACGGACTGTGACATGTGTCATGGATAGTGAGGCTGCCTGTGTAGTACGCTTTGACCAGGTCAAACATGGTTGACCAAGGGTTTTTAAAACCCTTTCCTTTATCCCACCTATTCACTCCCAAATTTCCCATTCTCTCTCTACCCCACGACCTTCTCTCTCTTCATTGCTATTTCCCTCTCAAAACTTTCAACAAATTATCATCTTATTTGTAATGATTCTTGAGTTAATCACATGATTCGTAGCTTCAACTAAGTGTTGGTATCAAGTTCCTCAAGAAAGTCTTCATCTTCATTGCTATTTATCAAGTAAGAACTCAATTTTCCATTTCCTATTGTAGATTTTGGTGCTTGCATATGTAGATCCTGGTCAAAGATTATTTCTTTCGTGTTTTAATTCTTCATAGGTCATATTAATGAGGTTGGGTGTGCATGTAGAGGTGAAAACCACCATTGTTGAGTTCTTAGGCTCCAAACCATGAAAAGTGAGGATTTGTGTTGCTTTTTTACATGATTTTTGGAAATCGAGTTATATATGCTATTCTGTTGACAAAATCATGATTAAATGAGGTGAATATATATGAAAGTAGGTGTGTGTGCGTGATAAGCCAAAAATGGTCCACGGGGGGTCGGACGGCTGCTCACACGGCCAGTGGCATGTTTCACGGACCATGTAATGGCCCGTGTCGCGCCGTCTGTCACTCCTCATGGCCAAGTCCCGTCTGACGGGCCCTTTCATGGACCGTGTCTTGCTACACGGGCCATGTAGGGTCCCGGGCACCCTGTTCCACCTGTATTTTTTCACATTAGTTGCCTTTTATATTTTATGTTATATGTGTTTTTAAGTGCACTGGCCCTATGATAGACTGGGTGATCCCATTCTCAGGGGTTATTGTCACTTTTATGGCACAGGGGAAGTCTGAGTACTTGTTAGTGCGTTAACTTGCATCTGAAATAATTTCTAACAACGTGCATTATTTGGTGGCATGTGCAGGTACTATGGGTCCACAATGCATCTTAGTCAGATGCAGTGGTAGGGATGAGCCTGTGTCACGCCTCCATGACTCCCCAACAATCTCACCTAGAAATCAGGTTAGGAGTGACTCAGGTGATGACTCTTCCAGTGGGTTTGAAGTTCGCTATAAAGGCAATGTCTCCCCCACTCTCCTCATACTACAAGGGCCCATGCATCAAGCCATCCCAGAGCCCCCAGTTTGATGAGGTGGCCTATTCCACGAGAGTTGAGGAAGAGACAGCTGCCCCGGAATAGGAGAACACTTCAGACTAGGAAGAACAAGGGAAAATTCTGGAGGCTGAGGGTTATAACACTAAAGAGCAGGCGAATGAGGTTGAACTTAGGGACAGTGATGACGAGACCATTCATTTTGCAGCCTCCCGAATGACATACCCCGAAATAGCCTGGGCACTTATTGTCTTTTTGAGGGGCCGAGGGATAATCCTAGATGCTAAGGACATTTATACCAACAGTCTTACAAAAGGTTTCGCGGGGTTCAAACAGTGATCGGTCCTTCCGGAGGTTCGAATAATCACTGACTAACTTGACAGAGTCCCGGAAATCAGAGATACCTTTGACTCACATAAGTTCGGTTGGATGGTGCAACCACCAAGATACTACGAGCCTGCTATTGTGGAAGAGTTCTATTCCAACTATGTCGCTAGCTCCTGAACTCAGTGGAGGGTACCCAATTCAGAAAGGTGAAGAGACAGATTACCCTTACTAGGTCCCCGAGGTCACATATAACGGTGCATTTACTCGAGTGAATCTATCGGAAACCACTATTAGTTGATTCCTAATTGGGTCATACTACCAAACTCCTCCAGATGCCTAGTTTATGGAGAGACACATACTGATTATGGATATTGCACAGATGTCTGGCTCGTTATCTAGGGCTGTATTGTTGGGTTAGATAGTAGAGTGAATAGTCATTCAGGGGGCGGAGGCACCTTGGGTTGCAGACCCCAAGTGTCCTATTGCCAAAGCATCATTGATATTCGCTACAAAATTTTGGCGATCGGTGGTGCGGGCCAGCCTAAGACCCACACAGAATAATAATACGCTCCAACCTTCGCATGCCTCTCTTATAGTATGCCTGATGTCCAGGTTTACAATAAATGTCGGCCGAATCATTGCTTTTGAGATGTGGGACTGAGCTTTATCTGAGAGAGCTAGCATGCCCTTCCCGTGCCTGGTTCGTGCCTTATGTAAACATGCTGGTATTCCTACTACTCATTTTTTGGACAAGAGGGTAGCCCCTTAGGGTGTAGCCAAGATTGCTCTAATCAAGGATGTCCAAAACCCGCTCATGAGGAGCAGAACACGTTCTCTAGAGGGTGCGACAAACTTCCTATTCGCACCTCCACAGCAACCCTTGCCATTTGCGAACTACACCGCTGCCCCACAATCAGGCATCACTTCTGAGCAGCCTGAGGGTAGTGGTGCAGCTCTTCCAATGCAACAAGGGTACGCATATGTGCCTTACGAGTTTTTAGCCAGATTGGTGGTGGATCAGCAACAGACATGGGCCATTGTTGATCAAATAGTAGATAGGATCCCCCACGTCATCCAATCTCATTCATAACAGGTGGTGGACCAACGTAACGATGCCCTTAGAACTCAAATCACCACCCTACAGAGCTAAGTCAGAACATTGGAGGGATACTTCCACAACATGTTCGGGAGTATGAGCGGGGATGAGATAAAGGATCTGGTACAGATAGTGAATGGTATGAAAGTTCAAATTGCTTAGTTGATTGCACAATGCCAGGCACCTGCACTGGCCCTGCCTCCAGAGTCGTGGATGAACCTGTTTAATGTCCCCGCGACGCCGGCTCTTGATGAGATATGGGGTGTTCCACCAGCCTCATCAGAGGTACCTGCGCCATCCACTGAGCAGCTCAGGAGGAAGGAAAAGGGTAAATGTCGGGGTCACCAAAAGGGTCCCCCCGGTGGCCCATAGAGGGAAGAAGACCGACAGATGCGAAAGGCCGCTAGGGCCCAGCGCCAAGAATCAGCTAAACGGGCAGAACGAGAGTGGTTGGTTGTAGAGGAAGCATGGGTAGGAGTTCCATTAGCACCTTTGGACCGGGAGCTACATATGCTGATGATGATACCCTAGAGGGGTCCGATCACACAGACACTGCTGACGCCTAGGGCGTCCTAGGTATGTTCTACCCCTCTATATGTTCATTTAAGTGTGTTATGGTGTAGTGAGGACACTACAATGTCTTTTTGGAGGGGGAGGGGGCATCCTGCCACTTGGGAGTTTTTCTTGCCATGTTTCTTTTCTCTCAAGTGTATTATCTATTAGAACAACATGTTTTGGTCATATTGTTTGTGTAAATATAGGTGCTATAGAAGTATAGGGTAGCCCTTATGTTGATCTTTATGATGTTCCATGTTAACAATGCTAAGTATACATGTTTTTGCATCTCATTCTGACTAACTTGCATGATTGTGGTAATTATTATATGTGTATGGTTGGTATTTTGATGAATGAAGTACGCCTATGTGATTTAGTACCAACTAGTGTAAAAGATATGCTATGTGTGTGTGAGCTAATTGCATAATTATTTTGATGCACTTGTGAGATAGAACTTGCCTTGTCATTCCCATTGAAATACTTGAATGACTGGATTAGGAGGGGATCTTAGGTCGTCGTTGTTAAGTAGTTTCTTAGCCAAGAAAAATTGACCAACCAAATGAAATTGTCCCTTCGAACCAAAAGTTGAGCCTAAATGGAACTTTTCTTTGAAATCACCCAAATTCACCTCCCCAGTCTATCTATTGATATCTATTTTGGCATGGTCTCTCCAAGGACATTGTGAACCTCCACCTAGGGCAAAAGCCTAAGTTAAGGGTGGCTTACGTTAGCCTTGGTCCTTTAGAAAGATATTGTGAACCTTGACCCAAGCTAAAGGCTTAAGTTGAGGGTGGCTAGTACGGTGAGAGTAGAAAAATGAGTATGGAAAAGAATAAAGTGATAAAAAGAGAAAATAAAATGGGTTGTGACCGTGAACAAAGCAATAACCAAAAAAGAAAAAGAATAAAACTGAGTGAATTAGCACAGAAAACACTTCCTGTATGATAGAAAGTGGAAAAATAGGGGCAAGAAAAGTTGGTGGAAAAAAAACAAATGGCTAAGTTGAAGCAAGTGTCTGGGAGAGGCTATTTAGTCACTTTAATCCTAAGCCCGAGCCCAAGCCTATGTTACAAGTCAAAAAAGTCCTAATGTGATCCTAAAAAGGCCATTCAAGAGTTAAGGTGGTGAAAATAAGGGCAAGTTCATGATCGAGGCGTGTGTCTCCATTGGAAGTCATTTCTGAGAGTAAGTGATCACATTCCAGTCTCTATTTTACATGCTTACATTGAGTGTGAGACTTCTTGTGGTGAGGCCACTGTCTTTTGCATCAGTTGATTGCTAACTTAACTAGGGTCGCTTTACTCCTGATCATAAGTGGATTGACCATGCATGCATAATTTTTGCCTTAATCTTTGTGGATCTATTTGGGGTGTTAGCACATTCTGAAAATCGTTAGCGGGGCATATGTATTGAAAATTATGGGGAGATCCGTAGTTTGAGTGAGCACTTATGTTTATGGGTTGATTGGTTGAGTTCTTGTTGCTTGGGGACAAGAAATCATTCTAAGTTGAAGGTGTTGATGAGTCGTAGAAATCTAACTTGTATAACACTTTAAACAAAGAATTTTTGCAAGTTCTTAAGCAAACGTGTTGTTTTGATGTGTGTTTTTGTTGTTTTTTAGGAAATATTATTGAGGCATGGATATAGGGACAAATAAAGATAAAATGGAGGTGAAGAGGACAAAATATGGGTATTTTGAAGTGGCCCAGACAACTAGAGAAGAATAGAGGTAAAGTGAGGGTCCACATGGACCTTCACGGCTCGTGTGACTTCCCACAACTCATAAGGTCCTTCGTGGCCTCACACTTGGCCATGTGGCATGGTGTAGCTATGCAAATTAGCCAAGGCAAGCATGAAGGCGCATTTCACGGGTTCTTGAGCAATGAGATGGGTCATGTGTTAGGACATCAAAGTGACGTGAAGGCATCACCGTTGAAAAGCAAGCAAAATGGGTTAAGTGGTTCCGGATGACGTACAAAACCGTCCATCTAGAATGACACGGACCATTGCGCCTGCCGTCAAGGTGACGTGATAGCACACCATCAAAAGTTGAAGATTCTACGCTAAGTGAGGTGAGACTGGACATGTCACGGGCCGTGTGACCAACCATGGTCCGTGACTGGGTTCGTGACATCAAAAGAGAGCTATAAAACATAAGGCCAAGGATACGACCCGTTTCACGGATCGTCAGGACTCGCACAGAACATTTACTGGCACGTGGAGATGCTGTTGGAGAAGAAATGCAGTGCAACCAAATGGACCGTCATATGGTCCATTTACTTTCACACAGACCGTTTGGTAAACCATGTCCATACCGATAGATTTTTCCTATTTTAATTAGGATTAGGTTTTATTTATATATAAATAGTTATTTTATTTTGTTTTCAGTTAGTCTTGCACGGCTAGAGCTCGAAAACATTGAAAAATATTATTTTTCTTAGAGATTTCACAAGATTTTGGGGATTTTGCTTATCAAATTCAAGCTTGTAACTTGTGGATTCATCAATTCTTCAATAGTAAGTCTTCTATTATGAATTCCTTGTATCATCGCGAGTTTTATTTCTTGGATATGTTAGACTAAACCCACAACTAAGGTTGTGGGAACCATGACAAATCAATAAGATAGGCGAATATGGGGTATAACTCGGGATTGATTAACGTATATATCGTAGTAATCTTCGTTATAATTTCTTCCTTAATGAGTCGACGCATTAGGGTAAGCCTTTATTCTTTGCATGCCTGAAAGGTATGTTTTGATTAGGAAAAGAGTTCTACAACGGGAATTCGAGGTTTTAAACCTAGTTTAAGTACTTGAGACCAAAAGGTGAAAGTATTTCGGGATAAACAACAAGGGTTAACACATAGATGTTCTGAGACCAAAAGGTGATGAATAATATGCATTTAATAGGGACCGAGAGGTGAATTAGATGTTACATAACTTGTTAGATCTTATATACGTAATCATGAACGCATTTACCACTAGATTTGGCTATTGCATTAGTTGTTATGGGGAACACAATGCTAGCTTCGCATAAATTGTTTGAAATCTAGTCGTTCTTGCACTCATTTATTGTTTTACTTTAGTTAGTTTGAAAGAAAACCAAAATGCCCATATTTACTTTAACCATTTTTGTTTCAGGAATATATATTACATCTGAAAATAGTGCTAATAGATATATTCTCACGCATTCCCTATGGGATCGACCTCAACTCTGGTTGAGTTCTATATTTGATCAACAACTGCTTTAGTATTTCATTTAGAGTACAAATTTTGGTGTATCACAACAACATCAGATTTAAGTCTCATTAGGAACAACCAAGTCCATCTGGAATAGTCATCAACAATGGTTAAAGAGTATTTCATACCATCAAAAGTCTCTACTTTGTAAGGCCTCCAAACATCCATATGAAGTAACTAAAAAGTGTTAGAAGATCTACTAGTACTACGAGGAAATGGTAATCTGGTCTATCTAGCTAGAGGACAAACTTCTCAATTATTCAAAGTAAAGCTACTGCCAAGACTATGAAAAGTGGGAATTTTACTCAACACACTAATTGGCACATGGCAAAACCTTTGAGGCGAAGTAATAACATTTGCACCTCTTGTTAATGCTAAGCACTTTTGTAGTATTGCATTTTATTTCCTAAGAATGAGCATAAAGTGTAGAGACCATCCTTTTTTTTTTACCAATCGCCCTCACCTTCCCAGGTAAGAGATCTTGAAAGACACAACATTGTGGAAAAAAGGTGACACTGCAGTTCAGATCTTTTGTCACTTGTGACACTGACATAAGATTGAACTTGAATGTGGAAACACTCAACACTTTTCTAAGAACATCACCTCCTCCTAGGTGACAATTCCCAATATGTGAAACTTGGGCTTACTCTTCTGTAGGAAATTGGACTTGTCCTGCATTTACTATCAAGCCTTCATGATGCAAATATTTGTGATCACCTATCATATGGTTAGTAGCACCAGTATCTACTATCCACGTTTTAGATTCCCTTCCATTTAAAAAGAGATTTCCTGCCATGTTGATAGCTTCACTTGTTCCATTTATAGTATTTGTGTTAAGCATTTTGAACAGTTTCTGTGGATGTCCTGGTATGAACATAGGCATAGGCAACTTGTCTTATTGACTCACTGAGTGTTGTGAGTAATTACAAACATGTTCTTGTTGTAAGTGTTGAGTAGATAGATTGTTGTTGTGCAGGTGCTGACCTTGAGTATTATGGACCATTATCTCCTTTTCTTTCACATTAGTTGCATCAAACATAGAGTTCCCGCTATAACAACTTCTCTCTTACCCTTATAATCTGATAGATAACCTATGAGTCTATCGAAATCAGCTCTGAGATGTCCAGTTGTGTCACAAATATCACATTTCATCAACTTACGACAATCAACTTTCACATGTCCCTTCAGATGGCAAAAAGCACAGAACACACTTGGATTAAAGTTCTTTTTTGTCTTTGATTTCCATGATTAGGCCTTGAAGTAAACATTGCTGTTTGGAGTCATGTTTCACACACCATCCTACTTGATCCTGCTATGATTTTTTGACTTTCATCTTGATTGACCATGGTATACACCTGATTAATAGTAGGAATCTGCTGCATCAACAAAATCTAGCTCCTAGCCTGGCTATAGTTATAACTAAGTCCCATGAGGAACTGTAATATCTTTTGATACTGCAGATGCTCAAAAAACTCTCTAGACTTAGGGCAATTACATGAAGGTGGTGGCATAATTTAATCATATTCATCCCAAAGATCCTTAAGTCTAGAATAGTAAACAGACACAGGTGAAACACCTTGAACAAGAGTAAAAATCTCCTTATGTAGTTGAAAAACTCTCGAACTATTAACTTTGTTGAATCTCTCGTTTAGATCTCCCCAAATTAGTTGTACATTTGAACAAAAAAGAACTCCTCGATGTTAATCTTTACTTACATTGCATAGAATCCATGAGACCACGATCGCATTGCATTGATCCCATTGTTGAGCTAAATCTCCTGAATAACTGTCTCGTGTTATCGTTCCATCGACAAAACCAACTTTGTTCTTCCCTAGAAGTGCTAACTGCATAGTGTTGCTCCACAAGGTGTAATTATCAGATCCTGTGAGCATGATCCCCACATTGAGTGAACCAGGTGCATCAGATGAATACAAGTACAGTGGGTGAAGGTGATCTATAGTTGTTGTTCCTTGTGAATTTCCTAATGAAGTACCTCCAGTAGCTCCACCAACATCCATTGCTCGATAAAATGATTTGAAAAGAAAATGAAATTGAAGCAATTAAGCTTCGAAAACAGAACCAAATTGAAGCAATCAAGCTTCAAATTTAGAAAGAAAAGGAAAAAATGTAGCAATTGAGCTTCAAAAACAAAAGAACTGGCAAGAGAGAACTCTTATTAGCTGAATTTTTTCATTGCATGCGTGAAAATTCTTCGATCCTAGCCAAAAAATGCTCTGATACCATGTTGAGCTTTGGACCTCAAAAGAGAACTCGTGGAACCAGAATGACTGCATTGGTTCAATTGAATGAGAAGAATACATGTGAGTGTAGTATATATACACCTAATTCAACAGTTATCTCTAACTAATTGTAACAGACTCAACTAACTACCAACTTTGTAACTAATTACTGATATGTAACTAATTACACTGCTAATATATATAATACATAATGTAATAGAATATTATCAAGGTTAATTCCTTCACAGTGTGCAGACAATATCATTCAATATAATAATTTATAAATAAAATATATTACTACGTTACCTAACATATCCATTGTATAAGGTAAAAATTTCACAATTTGAAATATTATTGTTATTCATTTTTTACTTATATTATGTCAGAAACTTGAGAATACTTAAAAATTAGAATGACAAATGTTAGATTGATCCCCATTATTTAAGTTTTTTTGTCGTGTATATAGCCATATAAATATATATATTATTTATATACAACTATACAAAACAAATACATTATTAATCTACACATCAATAATATTCAGATGCAATTTGAGTTGTAAGAATTCAACTAAAATTTAAATTAATCTTGTGTGTTTATACAAGACATATACATTATATATATAATATAACATTATATAAGGAGGCATACGTCAGGAGTACTATATAACGGTGTATAATGATATAGTAATGTATCATACAAATTATGTTATAACATATAATGATGAGAGTACAATATCATACAGATTTTCAAAAAGAGAAAAATGAATATTATTTTATTATGGCTTGAAAAAACAGATAAAAACAAATAAATTTAGAATAAATTTGTGTTTATGAAATTCATTGCAACCATATGTTCGACTATTCAAAATAAATATGTTGGAGCAATAACGATATCCCTAGTTTAGTGATGAACATATACCTATTTAACAAGACCATACGTAAATAAATAAACATGCAATATTCTTTTTAACTTTTTTCTATTAAGTTAAATGTAACATAAGCCATTAAAAAATTATATATATATATATATTATATATATATATATATATATACATAATACACACACGAGACATCAAATGTAATTATAATTTTTAGTGAAAAAGTAAAAATATGAACTAAAAGCATATAATTCACTTATGTAAGAGGCAACAATTGTTCTACCATGATTCATCTTTTTATCCATATTTGTAGTTAGTTGTTTGTTGGCATAGTGGTTAATGTTTCTATTTACATGTGATATGTCCTAAGTTCGAATCTAGTGACAACCTAAATTTTGTCTTAAATTTTGTTACACCTTAAGTGTATAGCACGCCGAAGCCATAACACCAATTCATCTCTACTATTTAACATGTTATCGTAATTTACTTGTATATTACCTTCATTTTTATAAAAAATATATAAGTCAGTATGGTGGAGGAAGAATACAACTCTACAAAGTTTTACTGCACTATTGAACCCTATCCACTGCTAAATAAACACGTGTACTATGTGTCCTTTTACATCCTCTGATTTTCAATTATTTTGCTTAAGTTCTTTCATCAGTTTTCATCTTTTCTATCTTCTACTTTCCTATGTTCCATTCTCAGTATTCTCATTTTTGATGGAGTAAGAAGAAGAATAATAGACTTGGAAATAGAGGTATTATATTTTCGAAGCGAGAGAGCAAATTGGTAGAAAATTAGAGAAGAGCAATTTGAGTTCCAAGCTGGTGTATCAATTTGGTGATGAAGTTTCACATTTTAACTGCCAAAATTGGAGATTTTTTTTCCTGATGACAAATTTCTAGAAAAAGGCTTAATTAATTTCTTTTGAGATATTGATTTCTTATTTATTAAAGTAAAAATTGTATTTTACTTTTTATATATTTGTTGAATTGAAAATTGAAAAAATTATTGGAACTCCATCAATATGAAATGGGTGCAACAAGAAAGAAAGAGAATAAAATATAACTCATCAGAAATCTTGTGTGCTTTTGGCACTCTTTGTTATAACAGATTTTGAACGTATGTCACCCCTCGAGAAAGTACGTTTGGCGTGTCGACACTCCAAAATTATAATTGGCTTTACGCAAATTACTTGTCTGAATACATATTCATTCATTCATTCAAATTAATGGAAGACTTAAAATAAAGAGACAATATGATGGGTATATCAAATCAACGATCTAACTCAATAAAAAAAGATCATAAGCCAACAAATTAAATTCCAATCTACAATATCAAGAGAACAGCCTAAAAGAAACCAATCAAGAGATAGAGATCTCAACATATAATCAATCATTGTCTATTCTAGCCGATTTAGTCTTTATTGCTACTGAGTCTACTTTAAAAGCATGATTTACTTTAAAATTTGCATATACTGAGTTGAGCATGAGTTGTTGAGTCGAGGTGAGTAAGTTGAGTTTTTACTTTCTTGAGCTATTTTACATATCAATATATTCCATGTACTGATGTTCATATGGACCTGCATCGTTTCATGATGCAGATACAGATGATAGAGGACTTTAGCTAGCGCATTGTTAAAGTCTAGATCAGTGCATTCCAGATTTGGTATGGCCTCCTTGCATTCCGAAGGATCCTTTTTCCTTCTTTCTTTATTTGAGTAGTTTATTTCTTCGATTTGGGGTGGCCATGGTCTGTCATGGCGATGTTAGACCCCGTAATTAGCTAAATGGAGGTCAAATTGCTCACTTGGGAAAATTGTTGTGATTGAAGTATAATTTAAATTTAACTATCTTATGGTGCGGGAGTATGGAATCAAGTGAATTTG
>JAOTQR010019081.1:0-17255 GCA_025774065.1 Solanum ossicruentum
TGACTCATAGGCCATACATTAGATCATTAATAACTCATGAACCCTAAACCAGACATTTTATCAAACACTTGGTGGGTGTGTAATGATAGTTCAAAATCATGCAATTCAATAGTGAGATAAAGCAAGAAAACTTAATGTAAATCAACCTACCAATACTTGGTAACATCCTCATGCAATATATATTGAAACCCTTCATCAAAACACAAGATAGATCATAGATTCATAGCTCAAAATATGCTAAAACAATCATACATTTATAAAAGCCCAACATAGTTCATAATTAATTCATAATAAGAAACACCCATAGATAAATCAACTTGAAATCATGCAATTTACTTAAAAAGGAAGGTTGGTTACCATAGGCGAAAGAACCCAATGGTTGAAACCAACATACCAACTTTGGAGGATTCCTTTATGATGATTTGAATGAGGACTTAAAGCTTGAATGAATTCCTTAAAATTCATAATGAGTTTGGAACACGTGAAATGGGTGAAATATTTGGCTAAGTATTTGAGAGGGTTTTGGGGAAGTCTTGAATGACGAAGTATAGACATTTTTATGCATAGGGAGGCTTAGGCCAAGGCCCAAAGGCCTTGGACCGAATAGGACAACTGAAGCAATTTTAAAACTAGCCGCATCGCACCAGGGGCGTGGATTGTGTTTGAAATTCATCATCTTTGGGAAATCCAATTTTGATACAATTTCTCTATAATCGGGGTTAGACCCATCCCCAACTCAATTTTTCCCATTGATCACGAATATGAACTCGGATTTTTGATATCACGCATGAATTTTGAGGTATACAGAAATTAAGATTATGGGCATTTTCGAGGCACTTTTTGGGGCATTTCAATTCTCTCCCTTGGGAACATTCGTCCCCTAATGTCAAAGAAGCATACATAAGAAGTGTAATCATGAAGCAATAAGCCCCTACAAGAATGTAATAATGTGCTTAAACACTATTTTCAAAAATCACAACAAAAGTGTCAAAATCTCCATGAACTTGCCAACATAAACATGAATGCTGTCAAATGACATAAGGGCTGATACATAAAACTTGAAATCACATAGGGGACATAGAATTTGTTCCGTAAGCTTGAGTTAAATGGAAGATATAGGGATATCGCTTTTGTATATCTACCACGGCTTCATATGGGGCACCTTCAACTTGTTAGTTTCTCCAAAGAACCTTAACAGAAGCAACATCCTTATTCCTCAACCTATTCAATTGTCAATCCAAAATTTCTACTAGAACCTCTTCATAAGTCAAACCGTCTTCGAAAACACCCACAACGTCAAGAGGCATAATAGCACTTGTGTCACTACACATTTCCTCAACATAGACACATGGAAGACTAGATGAACCATTTGATGTCATTGGGCAACTCCAACTCATAGGCCACCTTGCCAAGCCTCCTCAACACCCTATAAGGACCCACAAACCTTAGACTCAATTTACCCTTCTTACCAAAATGAACCACACCCTTCATGGGTGAGACCTTCAAATAGATCCAATCATCAACCTTAAGTTCAAGATCCCTTCTCATCACATTGGCATAGGACTTTTGACGACTTTGGGCTATTTTCAACATTTCCCTTTTCAACCTTACTTTCTCAATGGCCTCCATAACAAGATTCGGACCCAACAAAGCCATCTCCCCTACCTGAAACCATCCAATCGGGGACCTACAATGTCTACCATAGAGAGCCTCAAAAGGAGCCATACCAATGATAGAATTATAGCTACTATTATAGGCAAACTCAATGAGTGGAAGATGATTATCACAACTGCCCTTAAACTCCAAAACACAAGCTATAAGCATGTCGGCAAGGTTTTGGATAGTTCTTTCGGCTTGGCCATCCATTTGAGGGTGAAAGGTCATACTAAGCTTAACCTTGGGACCAAGACCTCTTTGGAAGGACGTGCAAAAGTGGGAAGAAAATTGAGTACCATGATCCGATATTACAGACAGAGGCACCCCATGAAATCTAACTAATTAATGAATGTACAACTTAGCATAATCTTAGGCACCATAAGTAGTCTTGACCAGTTGGAAATGAGCTGATTTTGTCATCCTATCAATCATAACCCAAATGGAGTCAAAATTCTTTCTAGTCTTTGGCAACCCAACCATAAAATCCATGTTAATTTCCTCCAACTTCCAAGTAGGAATCTCTATATCTTGGGCTAGGCCACCCGGACTTTGTTGTTCAGCTTTGACTTGTTGGCAATTATGGCAACCGGATACAAACTTTGCAATATCTCTTTTCATAGCGCCCTACCAAAACACTTCTCTCAAATCTCTATACATCTTAGTAGAATCGGGGTGAATAGAATAGGAAGAATTATGAGACTCATCAAGAATCTTCTCTCTCAAGTCATCAGTACAAGGCACACACAATCTACCTTGGTACCTAAGGACACCATCTCCCCCTTGGGAAAAAGAATCCACCTTCCCTTACCAAGGACTTCAATTCTAATAATGCGAGGTCATGATCTTGCTTTGCCTTCACCTCCTCAATCTATAAAGATTTAGAGCCATCAACAACCATAATACCACCATTATCAACCTCTTCCAACCCAACCCCAATTTAGCCAACTAGTGTACCTCTGTAGCCACCTCCTTACCACCATCATTAACATTTTCAAGGCTACCTATAGATACCCTACTCAAAGCATCGGCCACAATTAGCCTTACCGGGGTGATAATGCACACTCATATCATAGTCCTTAAGAAGCTCTAACCATCTTCATAGGCTCAAGTTGAGATTTTTTTCGGTGAATACATATTGGAGACTCTTATGATCGGTAAACACATCAACATATACCCCACACAAATAATGATGCCAAATTTTCAAAGAAAATACCACGACGGCCAACTAAAGATCATGGGTGGCATGATTCCTTTCATACACCTTAAGTTGTCTGGAGGCATAAGTTATCACCGTACCATTTTGCATCAAAACACAACCCAAACTAATCCATGAGGCATCACAATACACAACAAACCCTTCCAACCCTTCCGTAGAGACAAGATAGGAGCGGAGACAAGCTTATCTTTCAAGGTTCGGAAACTTTTTTCACACGCATCGGTCCACACAAATTTAGACTTCTTTTGAGTCAAGTTAGTCATAGGAGAAGCAATAGATGAGAACCCATTTACAAACCTCCAATAATAACCCGCTAAGCCCAAGAACCTCCTAATGTCCGATGAAGTCAAAGGTCTAGGACAATTTCTAATTACCTCCGTCTTCTTAGGATCCATCTTTATACCATCACCCGATACTACATGACCTAGGAAGGCAACCTCTTTCAACCAAAACTTACATTTCTCGCACTTAGCATACAACTTCTCCTCCATCAAGATTTGTAGCACTACCCTCAAGTGAGCCACATGCTCTTCCTCACTATGGGAATAGATAAAGATATCATCGATGAAAACCACCACAAACAAATCAAGTTAGGGTTTTAAGACCCTACCCTATTCATATGATCCTTGAAGATAGACGGTGCATTAGTCAACCCAAAAGACATAACCACTAATTCATAGTTCTCATACCTAGTCTAGAAGGCCATCTTGGGTAAGTCACACTCCTCACTTGGTGTTACCCACACCGAATATCAATCTTAGATAAGTGACTAGCCCCTTGAAATGGGTCAAAAAGATCATCAATCCTTAGTAGAGGGTACTTATTCTTGATAGTAACTCTATTAAGTTGCCAGTAATCCATGCATATTTTAAGAGAATCATCCTTCTTTTTCACAAACATCAATGCACATGGTGATTGGCTAGGCCTAACACTTCTCTTTCAACTCCTTCAACTCTTCTAGGGCCATGCGGTAAGGGGGAATAGAAATTGGTTGAGTATCGGAAAGGAGGTCTATGCCAAATCTATTTCCCTTTCGAGTGGAATATCGAGTAGTTCATCAAGAAAGACATCAAAGAACTCATTTTCCATACGAACCGACTCTATAGGAAGGACTTTGGACTCAACATCCCTAACCCTCATAAGATGATTGAGACATATCTTAGAAAGCAACCTTTCAGCTTTAATGTAAGAATAAACCTACCCTTGACCACCACATCATGACTCTCCCACTCAAGGACGGGTTCATTAGGGAATTAGAATTTGATCCTAAGGGTTCTACAATCAATAGAGGCATAATATACATGCAACAAATCCATCCCAAGAATGACATCAAAATCCACCATATCCAACTCAACAAAATCACAAGGCAATATTTTATGCAAAATGAAAACGAGATAATTTCTATAGATCTTTCTAGCAACAATGGATGCACTAATGGTAGTAGACACCTTAGAAGACTCACACAACAATTCATGTTCAACAGGAAACTTTTTGGCAACAAAAGAAGTGTAACAGAAGAAAGAGTGGCACCCGGGTCTATCAATGCATACACATCAAAATCAAAGACTTTTAATATACCGGTGATGACATCGGCACCTCATCTACCCCTTTCCTCCTTGAAGAGCATAGAACAAATTGTGCTTTAGGGCCCTATCTTGTTGACCTCCCCTTCCTAAAAGAATCACATTTAAACCTCAGCCTTGTGGATGACTATCTCTACCCTTGTTTTGGTTACGAGGAAAATAAATCTTCTTGTGAACCACTTCTCCACAACTATAGCAAGCATTATTGTTCCTCAAACATAGGCCATCATGGCCTCTACCACACCTTGGGGACAAAGCATTAGGCACCACACCACCGTCACCTTGGACCCTTGGGTGGCCATTAGCAAATCTCCTATTAGGAGCATGGGAAGACCCTTGGCCTTGATGAAATCGGCCACCCTTGGGACCTAGGAACCTATCTTCAAAGCGGGCCCTCTTTTCCTCATTACCCCTTCTCTTTCTCAACTTTTTCTCCTCTGATTGTTCGACATAAGTCATGAGGTGAGACAAGTCCATATCACCAATCAACATAGCGGCACGACACTCTTCATTCAACAAACCGGATACAACCATCACAAACTTATTCTTCCTAGACCTTTGCTAGACCACCAATTGTGGAGAATATTTAGAGAGTTGGTCTAACTTGAGGTCATACTCCCTCACACTCATGGACCGTTGATTCAAATTCATGAGCTCCATCATTTTGGCCTCCTTTATCTCATGTGAGAAGAACCAATTGAGTAAGGCCGCCTTAAGCTCCCCCAAAGAATCACATTATTTTCCCCTTCTCATCCTTCCATTGAGTAAACTATATTTGGGCCACCCCTTTGAGTTGGTAGGCCGCCAACTCTGCCTTCTCCTCGGATCTAACACCCATGATGAACAATACTTTGTACACCTTATCACAAAAATTCTAAGGGGTCCTCATCCACTTTAGACCCATAGAACTCCGATGGGGCTAGGGCCCCTTTTCTTGGCTTTGTTGTGCATGTATTGTTAAGTACGATGTACCAATATTTCTTCTCTATTCTTTTGATTTCTAGTGGAGCTTCTTGTGTGCCCAAGGTACTGTGTGGATCTTTGGTGTCTATTCTTTTATTGGGTGTATTGTTGCTAGAAGGTTTATAGGTGTTGATCTGGGTTTGTATCGCATTAGGTCTTCCTTTGTGGTTTGTTTGAGTTGGTATGGTAGATTTGGATGTCAGTATATTAATGGAATGGTTGCATGAATGTTGTGTCTTCATGGATGGTAGGGCCCATAGAGAGCTCCCGATTCCCTGATGAGCCCGTCATTGAGTGGGAGGTATGTCCATTTCTTATCTTAAGGTACAATTAGTCTCTAAAGAGTTGCATTTATCATTTTGTGAGAAATGGAGGTGTTGAACCTGAGTGTTTGGACCATAGAATTACTGGTGGTGGTAGATGACGCTTTGAATGTCCTTTCCAGTATTTTGAATTTTGGGGTAGTTTGGACTACTTGCTTAGCATATTTCTAATGAGTGTTGAACCTGTAAGGTTGTAATATGATGGGTAAGGATGGTTGATCTATTTGGTAAACTATAATGGGTAGTCAGTACTCTAAAATTGATCTTTTGTTCGGGTTTTGTCCCCAAGTGAGGATGAGGGTAGGTGATATCCCTAAGTGTCCTTTTTAGACTAGGAGTGAGCATTTTGAATATTGGTGAAGTTGTTTGGTTGGCTTATGCATCAGCTGTCTTTATAGGTTTCATGAATAGGGTCTTAAAACCCTACCTTGGTATATTTGTGGTGGTTTCTAGTGATAAGGTATTGATTTATTTAGTGCTTGTGAATAATTTGGGGGATTGGTTGCTAAACTAGATAAGTGTGCTTTGTGGATAACAAGAAGGTGGTTAGAATTCTTTAAGGATTATGATATGAGTGTGCTTTAGTTCTTTTTTTGGTAAGGCTAGCATCATGGTTGGTGCTCTAAGTAGTGTGCCTATGGGTAGCTTAACATATGTGGATAATGGTGGCAAAGAGGAGACTAGTGGATCCATCGGTTGGCTAGGTTGGAAGTAGGTTGATGGAAGTTAGGAATGGTTGTATAGTGTCCTTCGTGATTCCGAATCTTCTTGGGTTAAGAGGTCTAGATTAGGCAAGGCCTTGATTCCTCCTTATTAGAGTTAGAAGTTTTGAGTGAGAAGATGATAGAGCGGAGGTCGTCTCCCAAGGGGTGATGGTGGTTGTGGTACCAAGTGGAATAGGCATGTTTAAGGTTGGAAATTGAGTTGAAGATTGTGAGCCCTTATAGAGTGTAGAGAGAGGTTGGTAAGGTTACATAAATTTGGGGATTTGCATATAGATGTAGATATGATTAGTTTGATTCTTCATGCTTCTAGGTAGATGGGATGTGTTAGTGACTCTAATGCTATAGCTCTCCTTGAAATTGTGGGTGATGTGGAGAACAAGTTGGCTTAAAGGAAGGTTTCGGTGGAGGTATTGGATGGATGAGTGAAAAAGTTGGTTAATGGGGATGTGGTGTTTGTGAAGGCCCATTTAGAAGAGTCATCAATTTGTGTGTGTTTCTCAGGGAGTTGGTGCGGGAAAGGAGAAGCAATATTCGTATCTCTTTCAATCTATCCAAGCTTATGATGACATGTCAAGTCCTTTTTATGTGTTGCACTAGACCATACTCAACCGAGGTGAGGGTTTATACTCATCAACCATGTGAGGGGTTTATACTTCACCACCTAGGATGATTGAGGTGTGACTAACATCAACCATATGAGGGGTTTATACCTCTCTGCCAAGGATGATTGGAGTGTGACCATTATCAACCTAGTTAGGTGTTTGTACTCATCAACCATGTGAGGGGTTTATACTTTACAACTTGGGATGATTGGTGCGTGACCAACATTGACCATGTGAGGGATTTATACCTCACCACCTAGGATGATTGGGGAGTGACCATCATTAACCAACCAAGGTTGGAAAGCTAGCTTGGTCTCTTCTTCACATATGATATCTTATATGAGCATGATTTACTTAAGCATGTTTTACTTATGCATTGATATACATGTCATATTGTTATATTATGTCTATTTCCAATCGTTATGCATTTTGGATTGTCATGCCTATCTATCGTTGCATTGTATCCCACATACTTAGTACATTCAAACATACTAACGCATACTCTTACCTACATGATATCACTATGTGGGGACCGAAGATCCTATTAATTCTTCTTGTGGCTAGATGGATTGTTCAAGTTAGCCTTTGGTGAGTCCTCCATTCCAGAGACAAGGACTATTCTCTCACATTATGTATTAAGATTATGTTTACTTTATCATTTATTTATAACTATGAGGGTAGCCCGGTTGTATGTCTTGGCCCCCGCCATTATCTATGTAGTAGAGGTGTTGTTGGACAAAGCTATGTATTTATGCCACAGGTTGATTCTATTATCTCTTGACTCTCCCTTAGTCCCATTTTCCCTTATTTCCATTCTTCAAATGTTATTTAATTGTTCCGCGACCAAGGATGTGTAATGATATGCTATGAGGCTTGTTTGGGGTTTCTTCAGATTCCCCATTCGCCCGTCATGTCTAGGCTCTAGACTTGGGTCGTGACAAGGTGAGAGGTGAATTTCACTATGACATGACCCATCTCCATAGTATGCATTACTAACCCTTACCTATTAGTCCCAGTATAACCTCCCCTTGGCCTAGTTTAGTTGATTAGACGAGAACACATCAATCGCATCTTCTTAATTAGTCTTTTTTCCTATTTATTACTACTTTTTTCTAGTCAGTAACACTAGGCGGATTCTAATGTTGGCCACCATTAGAAAACATGCAAAACGAAGACAATTAATTAATACATGCATACACACCTTCCAAGAATTATGAATTATCCGATTTTACTTTGTTAGTTCTTCATGGTTCCCACAACCCTAGTTGTGAATTATGCATTGAGAAAACATAATTGAACATTTACACAATAGAATTAAGAACAAGTAAATTCAACTTCAGTATGAATCATGGATTGGGAAAACATAATTGAACATTTACACATTAGAATTAAGAACAAGCAAATCCAACTTCAATAAGAATCTCAAGCTTCAAGATGAAATTCAAACACAAGTGTTCAAAGACTCTCCACTGAAATCTCACATTTTTCTCTCTCTAATTATTGAGTTCTCTGAGTACTAGGCAAAAACATATGAAAAATAACCATAAAAACCTAGTTATAATAAGTAAAATACAAGTCCTAAAAAATAGGAGAATTGGTCGGCACGCCATACGAATGGGGTTTATGGGCGTATTACATTCCATGGCTTGTAATCAGGATGTCATACACTGCTATTGAATATTTAGACTTCAACTCTATGATACCCTTCTACAACCCGTAAGTGATTTCATCTGATGAACCTTCGAAAAGTCCCAATTTTTTATCCTCAGGGCACGAACCATCTTCTACAACTCATAAAATATTCTACGACTCATTTGCATGTTCATAGAATCTACTTCAGAAAATCAGCCCCTCACTAGAATTGTTCACAAAACCACTTTACGACCCCGTAGGATGATCTACGACCCGTAAAGAGTCTCATATAACAGCAAATTCTACAACTTTTTCACTTTTTCCCAAAATCAATACCAAACCTGTATTCTTGCAAATATAACACAAAAATACATAAAATCAACTAACATCACATTGAGAACATATAAAATTCCAAATTTTAAGCATCAAAAGTATTGTATTTTGGCAGCATATCAACCACGCCAAAGGTACCCTTCCAGGGCGTGATAAACTTAGTATTAGAGCACATCGTTCAAGTGTCTTAGGGTGTATGAAACCATTTCTGTAAGATCTTATTTATTGTTGCGAAAGGGCCCCATTTTTGTGAATGAGGGAGTATTGACATTTAAGAAAAGTTTCCCTTTTATCAGATTCTAAATCATATAATAAAGCTATTCCCTACAAAACTCATAATGATTCGTGCATTGCTTTATACCTTTTGAATATGTATAAACTACGAGGTGATAAGGTAGTAATGTTCAGATTATTATAGATGAGTTCCTCTATGATAAAGTAATCAGAATGGTAAAGAGAAGCCACCAGTTTTAGCACTAACTAGTATACTGAGTTGATTTATTCAAAACAATACACTTTTATTTAAATAAATCATGAATATGAGTGAGAACAAAGAGCACCCCAGAGTCTCTTACCTAAAACTTGCTTCTAAAATTATCTATGAGAGAAGAAGTTATGTCTCTAAATGTTTAATGTTACCACCTAAAAGAGTATGATTTGAACTCTTGTAAACCATAAATAGTATTTAGTCATCCTAGAGCTGGAAGGATGATGATTCGAAAAAAGAGACCAAACAGTGAGAGTGATGGTTGATTGAGGCTTGTAGTTAAAGTTATATATCTGTTAGGTAAGTAATGGGTGATGAGTCGATTCTCGTAAGTTTTGATGAAAGAGTAATAAGTACCATATGATTTTCTTGATAAGCTACGGAGAAAAATTTATTGTTAGGATGCGTTAGAGTGTGCTTAAACTAGAAAAAGGTTTATTTTAAGGACCCAAACCTAGGGCCTAGTATTCACTCAACAAATGTGACACCCGAAGGCACTCCATCCAAGCCTTTTGTTCATATGATAAGCATACATAAGGGAAATAAGCAATCATAAGGTTAAGTAAGCAGAACATAGTATCATAAGAGTAAACATTTCCCATTAAAGGGAATTAAATCAACATAGTATCTAATGGTTGTATTTGAAATCCTAAGTTTTAAAAGTTAAAAAATATGAGTTTTGGCATTTTTGGAAGCTTAAGTTGTTAAAAAAGGGGAGTTTTTAAAAACATTTTGAGTTTTAAGTCTCAATTGAAGATCCATTGATTTCATTAAATCTGGAACATCAAAACTGAACTATGAGAAGTTACATAATTGAATTCAGAGTTAAAATGAAGGTTCAGTCCCAAAGTAGGGATTTTAATCGTTTTCGAAACTAAAGTTTGACTTTGGTCAATATTCATAGTTCGGAAGCTTTGATTAGAATTTTGATACTTTTACAAGTTCTGTATGGTGAAATGAACTCTAGAAATTGTCTCATGATAACTTCTGGAGTTACCTAGGTCAGTTTTAGAATTTTGAGTTTTAAACTAGTTTTATCGGGTTTCATTGGTAAATGTGGCGAGAAGACCTTGAAACTAATTTCTGATGATCCCTTTGATTCTGGACCATTTTTTTTGGTATAAATATATGTTTGGTTTGTGCAGTTCTGAGTTTGGTGAGTTTCGAGGATCCATTGCGAGTTGGGAAATTGGATTTGCATTGTTGGTTTTTGTTGATATTTGGTGCAGGTGTCCTAGACCTCTGAGTTCGTGCCACTCTCCATGTGATCATGGAGGGTCACACCCTTTGACCTCTTCTTTTTCGAATGTTGGCCTGGGTTCGTAGAGGGTTGGCTATCTTGACCCCTGCGTTCATAGTTCCATGTCCGCGATTGCTAAGTAGTTTTTACATCTGGATAGTTTTAAACTCGTAAAACACCTTTTTAATCCATTTTCAAACTTCCAAGCTCTTTGAGGAGATTTTGAAGAAAGGTTTTTAAATATTGTTGTTTAAGTATTTCTAACACTAAACTAATTATTTTCCATGAGTTTTATCTTTATTTTGTACTTAATTTATGAATTTGAACTCCCGAAATTGGGGATTTTTAGACGTTGATTTTCAAACCTTAAATTCGAATTTCTCATTGAATTTAAGATTGATTTTAATGGGAGTTGAAACCATGAACTCTATTTTTTGTGGAGAACTTGATTTTAAAGTTATTTTTCAGATTCGGGAACAACAAATTTTAGCTTGAAATTTGATCATTTTGCCCCAAAGACTAATTCATTCCATTAGGGGTATCAAACTTCACCTCTTGATGTGTAGTGTCTATTGTCAATAGTGATTGATCGATCCGAAGATCATTTGGAGACTTGAGTTAATTGAAAGCTAGTCCGAGTGCAATTTTAGCATCGAGGTAGTTTTCTCTAATCTTTTGGGACTTTTGAGTTATTCATCTTGTTCATGTGATAATTGTGAGATTTAGATGGATAATTGAGTCATTGAGTTGATTTATTGTGATAATGATAGAAAAGTGATTTCGATTGAGCCGAATTGTGATATAATTTTGATTGTATTAATGAACTGAGATGAAATATGATAGAATGATAATTACTTAAGATCGAATATGACTAAATGAGGCTTGTGAGAGAAATTGAGATGAGTTAGTTCTGGTATTATTGATATGCTTGCATAATTGGGACAAGTAAGGTTCAGTATTGTTGATACATTTGTACTTTTTGGACGAGGTAGATCTGGTATCTCTGATATTCTTGTATTATTGGGATGAGTAAGGTCCGGTATTATAGATGTTCATGCATACTTGAGACAAGTAAGGTTCGATATTAGTGACACTCTTAACTATTTGTATAATTATGATGATTCGAAACATGATGACGGTCTGGGCATTAGCTTTGACACAATAGTACTCCTTGATTACATATAATTATTGTGAGTTTCATGCATCGGTACTCCTGTTTAATGCTATTCTAGATGTTTTACATGCATATTTGGGTTGGACCATTTATTACATCTATTATCTGTTTCTTGTAACATCCTTTGACCTGGGTAGGAGGCAAGAGCATTATGCTTCACATCGGTACCATCCCCTTGACCCAGGCAGGAGGCAAGGGTGAGACTCATACTTTATATTAGATGTCGGTGCGGTACTTGCGGGCCACATATTTGTTATTTTTGCGTGTCAGTTTCTGTGATATAGATTGAATTTAGAAGTCAATTAAAGTTTAATATGCTTTTTCAATATTTTAAATTATTATTAATATACATTATAGTGCTTTTTTATACAATTATTAAATAAAATATATTATTACTCTTTTTTCAATTTATGTCGCATTGATAAAATTTTGAAAGTCAATGTTTTATACCTTTTACTTTTTAATTTTTTTAATTTTTTATGATCTATATCGTGCTTATGCCATTTCTACATAACATATATTATTCATCTATACTTATTATTCGACATTGGTTCGTATGTTAATTGAACTTTTTGTATGTCTTTTAAATATTTTAAGTAGTTAATTCTTGTGATTTATACTTTTTTCATTTAATTTTCGTATATAGATATATTACTATTGTTAATTATGCAGTTTTATGGTAATTTTTATGTAGTTCTCTAATTAAATAATATATGCTATATCTTTTGTCCCCTTTTATGTGACATCAATAGATTAATTTCAACAATCAATTAAAGTTTGTACTTGAAGTTTGATGTTGTCAAATATCATAATTTATAGTACTTTTTTATACTTATCTAGTTCATGGTAAATTTTATGTAGTTTCTTAATAAAATAATACATGTTATTTCTTATGTCTCCTTTTAAGTGACGTTGATAGATTAATTTCAATAATCAATTGAATTTTTTTTATTTGTTTTTGAAATTTTTAAAAATCAAACAGCTGAAGCAGGCATATCAATGGATAGTTGCCTACTTAAGTAAGCAGTTGAAACAGGCATGTCGTCCAACAGTTGCCTGCTTCAGCTGCTTCGTAGCCTCTTATATATAGTATAAGAGTACCTTGACCAGCCAATAGTGGAAAGAATTGGCATCATGATATCCCTTGACCACGGGCAGGTGGCAAGGTTATGGCATTCTAATATTACCTGACCACGGGCAGGTGGCAAGCTATGACATATCTTGTATTTGGACTGATGAGTTGTGCATCATATTCACATTATGGTTATAAGGTATTCTTGGGTTCTTGAGGATATATTAGCTCATTATTATTTTTTATATTTTATTGTGTACTAACCTTTATAGATGTGAAGATAGGGTTCTTCGTTATTACATGCTTGTTTAGTTTTTTACTACCCAGTCGGTTCAGCCTACTGGGTATATTTTGGTGTACTCACCCCTACTTTACCTAATCCTTATAGATCAAGCATAGGGACCTGCACAAGGTAGCTGATTCACTCATTTGGACTTTTTTCCATCCATCCTCATCTTACCGGTAAGGCTTAGACTTTTAGTCGCCATGAATCTTTTGGATTTCCTTTATTTTGCATTTTAGACTTGTATCTGACACTATGAGATAAAATTGTATTTCATTTGATACATGTGCATTTTATTTACACTTCTGTATTATTTTAGATGCTCTTGTACTCGTGAATCTAGATTTTGGGTATTATTTTATTATATTGAAATGATTTCTGCCTTATTTTCCTCTTCTTTTAGTTGCTTTCCATTTTGGGTCGTGACAAGTTTCGTATTAGAGCTATAGGTTCATTAAGCTCATGAGTTAAGAGTAAGGTGTCTAGAGTCTCGCGGATCAATGTGTAGATGTCCACACCCATCTTCGGGAGGCTACGAGATACTTAATAGGAAAAGTTTTCATATCTTGCTTCTATTCGTGCGTTTCTTTCCTTTATCCATTTTGAAAGTTTGTAATCCACTCCTTCTGTGCAAATCTCGATTACCAGATCTCATTGACCAGTAGGAGAGCACGAGATAGCCGATTTAGCTCCCACTTGAGGTCTAGGTAGAGTTTGAGATAGGGCTAGTGGTTGTGGCATTGCTAGACATATAGCTCCACTCAGGGGTCAGACTAGATCGACTTCTCTTTATCCTACCTATGAGCTAGAGGGGCCTACAAGTCCTCCTTTGCCATTTTCATCCCTAGAGACTACACCCTCAGTTAAGGATTTACTCTTGAGAGTATTGGCTAGATTAAGGGGAGAAATTTCTTCCACATCTACTATTAATGTACCAGTTTCTACAACATCAGCTGGCCATCTATAGCCCCATCCTGAGCCAGCTATGATTCATGATGGTCCTTCTACAATTCTGACAGATTCTCTTTTAGCTACCATGGTTCCACCTCAAACATCCTACTCGAGTTTGGGTTCTCAGTTTTCGAGTATGGTTGTTGCTCCATATATTGCACCTCCCTTGATTATGGTGCCACCATCTTCTACTAGCTCAACCATGTCTATAGAAAAGTAGAAGAGCTTTAAGAGGTTTGTACAGTTGGTTTTATCGCGATTCGATGGCACCCCGGTGATAGAGCCTATGATTTTCTATTGGAGTACCAGGACAGGTTATGTAACCTGGCTATTCTTGAGTCACATGCCGTTGCCTACACTTCATACTAGATCACCGACCTTTCTATGGAGTGGTGGAGGTCAGTTGTGGCTCTCTGACCAATTGAATATCTAGCTATGACCTAAGGGTAGTTCGCAAAGATATTTTTGAAGAGTTTCATGCCATACAACCTCTAAGACAGCCACAAGGATGAGTTTGATAGACTACAATAGGGTTCTATGTCTATTTTATACTAAGAGGCAAGATTTTGTACATTATTTAGATATACTTTATCTAGTATTCCTGTTGAGTTCAAGAGGATTCGACGGTTTGCCAAGGGCTTAGCGGGTTATCTTGAAGAGGCTACAACTTCTTTGGTGTTGTCGGGAGGAAATTTTCAAAGTCTTGTGGATCACACTCATATGATAGAATGCGTTAGGCACGATAGATAGGTTGGCGGGAAGAGATTTCATCAGCATGGTCAGTTTAGTGCACCCCTACCCCGTGATAGAGGGTTTTAGGGACATGGCCATTAAGGTTGAGCAATTTAGGTAGCTCTTCTAACATCTGACAGTGGTGAAAGTCTAGGCCTACTCAGATAGGCTGTGATGGCTCCATTTGTTCAGCTAGATGTGGTGGTTATTCAGCACACTCATCTCAGGGGTGAGAGCCCAAGGCTTGTTATATTAGTGAAGAGGTTGGGCACTTCGCCAACTATTTCCTATATCGGGTGTTTCCTGCTCAAAGTTTAAGACCTCAATCAGCAGCCAGAGACCCCTCTCAGGGCCTGAGGGGTTGTGCTAGAGGAGGTTGTGGCACAACAAGAGGTGCAACCTATTGAGGGCTACAGGCCAGTTGTGGTCATAGAGTTTGCTATGTAGTCCCTAAAGCAGCCGAGGTAAAGGCTTGTGATGCAATTATCACATATAAGGTTCCAGTGTGCCATTGCTCAACTTCATTTTTATTTGATCCAGCCTCTACTTATTCCTAGTGTCAGCCTATTTTGCTTTTAATATTGATATTATGTGTAAGCCGCTTGCCGAGCCTATATGTGTATCCAGCCCAGTAGGTGAATCTTTAGTTGTGAATCAGATATATCGAGGTTGTGTTGTGACATTTATGAGGAGAGATTCTATTATTGATTTGATATCACTGGATATGGTAGACTTTGATATGATATTGGGCATGGACTGGTTATCACCTTATCAAGCTATACTTGATTGCTATGTGAAGACTATGACCTTATCTTGCCTTGACTTGCCTTAGTTTGTATGGATTGGCTAGTTCCTATCCTAAGGGTACTATTTCTTATATGCATGCTTGTTGGATGATGGGGAAAGGGTGTTTAGTGTATTTAACTCATGTTCGAGCTGTTTCTCAGGAATCACCATCATTGGAGACTACAAAGGTTGCTAGAGAGTTTATGGATATATTTTCGACTGATTTTCCTGGCGTTCCTCTGGATCATAATATTGACTTTATTACTGATGTGGAGATACGTACTGAGCCCATATCTATTGTTCTTTACCAAATAGCCCTAACAGAATTGAAGAAGTTGAAGGAACAATTGGAAGACTTATTGAAAGAAAGGCTTTATTTGTCTGAGTATATCTCCCTAGGGTGCTCTTGTATTATTTCTTAATAAGAGAGATGGATCTATATCTATGTGTATTGACTATCATCAACTTAACAAAGTGATCATCAAGAATAAATATCCTTTGCCTTGCATTGATGATCTTCTTGACCAGTTGCAAGGTGCCTCGGTATTCTCTAAGATTGACTTGAGGTCCGAGTATCATCAGTTGAGAGTTCGGGAAACTAATATCCTGAAGATACTGGTTGTGGGCATTATGAGTTCGTGGTTATGTCAATTGGGTTGGCTAATGCCCCAATTGCTTTTATAGAGTTGATGAACTGAGTGTTCAAGCCCTATTTAGATATCTTTCTGATTGTGTTCATAGATGATATCTTGGTTTATTCTAAGAGTGAGGTAAATCATGTTTATCACTTGTGGACCGTACTTTACAGACGGAGGGAAGAGAGGTTGTATGCAAAGATCTCTAAGTGTGAGTTTTTGCTTCAGTGCATTGTATTTCTTGGCCATGTTATGTCAAAAGAAGGTGTTATGGTCAACTCTGCCAAGGTAGTAGTTGTTCATGAGTGGGGTTGGCCTACTTCCATGAATGAGACTCGGAGTCTCCTTGGTTTAGCAAGGTATTATTGATGTTTTGTTTAGGTTTTCTTATCTATAGCAGCCCCAATGACTATATTGACTCAGAAGGCTTTGGTGTTTCAGTGATTGAATGGTTGTGAGGAGAGTTTCCAAAAGCTCAAGGATTTGTTGACTTCAGCACCTTTTTTTGCCTTACCAAAAGAGGGAGTCCCATTTATGGTGATGCTTGTGGCGTAGGTTTTGGTAGTGTGTTAATGTATAGGGGAAATGTGATAGGCTATGCTTCTAGATAGCTGAAAGAGCCTGACAGAAACTACCTTAACCATGACTTGGAGTTATTATGGTTGTGTTTATGCTGAAGTAGTGGTGACATTATCTTTATAGTGTGCATTGTGAGATCTTTACCAATCATCGGAGTCTCTAATATATCTTTTCTCAGCCTAATCTGAACATGAGACAACATAGGTTGTTGGAGTTACTTAAGGACTATGATACACACACACACACACACACACACACACACACACACACACACATATATATA
>JAOTQR010019109.1:0-17249 GCA_025774065.1 Solanum ossicruentum
TCTCTATATAGTGTTGGGGATGACCAAGCCTAGCTCAGGGGGTTGTAGGCCTGGGTAACCTATCAAGGGGTTGGTACCTTGGTCACCTAGCTCGGAGGGAGGGGGGGAGGGGTTGGTAGACCTGGGTAACCTTGTTTGGAGTTGGTACCCATCAACCTTGATGGGGAGTTTGTACTCTATCAACCTTGGTGGGGGGTTTGTACTCTATCAACCTCATGAAGGGGTTCTTACCTAATGTGCCAATACAAAGGAGTGGTAGGTCTTGAATTGCACTACAATGGTCACTCCTTAGACTCGTATTATGATCTATATAAGCATGGTTTTACTTCAAGCATCATTCGTACATGCCATATTGTTACTATGCTATTCATTGCTTTTGATTATACATTTTGACTATGTTGCCCATCGCTTGTTGCATTGCATTCTGTACATTCAAATGTACTAATGCATACTCTATCCCTACATGATGTCACCATGTAGGAACTGGTATACTGCTGGATTATCCTCCTCCATATGTCTAATACAACTTCTATCAAGCTTGTTGGTGAGTCCTCCATTCCGAGGACGTTACTTATGGTCTATTGCAATGAATTAAAACTCTCTCTTTTACTTATGTATTGACTATGAGGTTAAGCCCTGTTGCTTTATCTTGGCCCTCGCTCTTATTATGTAGTAGAGGTGTTGTTGGACATGTTATGTTCCTATGCTATGAGCTTGACTCTATTGACAATTGATGTTATGATATGGAAGTTTATCCTTAGTCCCAATTTCCCCCTTTTTACATTTATCTCTTATTGTTATCCTAATTACTTCCACGACCAAGGATGTGTAATGATATGCTATGAGGCTTGTTTGGGGATTCCTTCGGGTTCCTCATTTACCAATCACGTCTAGGTCTAGGCTTGGGTCATGACAATTGGTATTAGAGCACTAGGTTGTTAGATCCTCGGAGTCCAACACATCGCATTGATTAGAGCCTTATTCATGGTTGTGTTGTGCACCATAACTATGAGTAGGTTATGAGATGTATTAGGAAATGTTTCCCTTCTTCATATTCTTAGACGTGCTATAGAGTTAATAGGAAATGTTTCCCTTCTTCATATTCTAAGTCGTGCTATAGAGTTAAGGTAAGCTTTCCCCCGTAACAATTGTTCTTTATGATGCTAGATCATGCCTAATACGAGGGGAAGACAAGCCCACACACCCGAGGAGCAACTGGCCAATAGAGAGCTTAGGGATGCTCTCACCTTACTTGCACAAGTGATGGATAATCTAGCCAACCAAAGGGCCCAAGCCCCTCATGCTCCTACACCGGCTTCTTGGGTAAGAGACTTCATGAGAATGAATCCCTCGAGATTCCATGGGTCAAAGGTGAGTGAGGACCCCCATTAGTTCATTGACGAGGTCTACAAAATTTTGTCCATCATGGATGGGTGTGAGGCCAAAGGATAAGGCAGAGTTGGCGGCCTACCAAATCAAAGGGATAGCAGAAATATGGTACAACCAATGGAAGGAAGAGAAGGGAGTTGGTTATGTGGTTCTTTGGGAGGAGATCAAGGTGACCTTCCTTAATCAGTTCTTCCCCCTTGAACTTAGGGACTCTAAGATGGTGGAATTCATGAATTTTTGAGACAAGGGTCCATGAGTGTGAGGGAGTATGCCCTCAAGTTCACCCATTTTTCATAGTTTGCTCCTCACTTGATCGCCGACTCGAGGTCGAGAATGAACAAATTTGTTATGGGTGTCTGCGACTTGGTTAGTGAGGAATGCCAATCCGCTATGTTGATTAGTGACATGGACTTGTCACGTTTAATGACCTTTGTCGAACAAATGGAAGAGGAGAAATTGAGAAAGAAAAGGGGGCATGAGGCCAAGAGGGCCCGTTTTGAGGGTAAGTTCCAAAGGAGTGGCCGGTTCCATCAAGGCCAAAGGCCTCATGCATTTGATAAGAGGGTTGTAAATGATCGTTCAAGGGCCCAAGGTGTAAGGGGTGTGGCTCCTATTGATGTGTGTCCAAAGTGTGGTAACGATCATGGTGGCCCGTGTTTGAAGAATACCGGTGCTTGTTATGGTTGTGGGGAGATGGGGCATAAGGCGATAAATTACCCTCGAAACCACAACAAGGGCAAGGAGGTTTGTCCACAAAGTGCTAATGCAGTCCCATTGGGGAGTGCTGGCTGATAAGATGGTGCCCCAAGGCACAACTAGTTCTATGCTTTGCATGGGAGATAAGGGGAATTTGGGACTACAGATAAACTTCCATATCATAATATCAAAAGTCAATAGAGTCAAGCTCATAGCATAGGTACATGACATGTCCAATAACACCTTTACTACATAATAAGAGCGGGGCAAAGACAAAGCAATCAGGCTTACCCTCATAGTCAATCCATAAGTGAAAAAGAGAGAGAGTCTTAATTCATAGCATTAGACTATAAGTAATGTCCTAGGAATGGAGGACTAACCAACAAGCTTGATCGAAGTTGTACTAGACACATGGAGGAGGATAATCCAGCAGTACACCAGTTCCTACATGGTAACATCATGTAGGCATAGAGTATATGTTAGTACATTTGAATGTACTAAGTATGTGGGATGCAATTCAACATTAGATAGGCTTCACAATCAAAATGCATACTATAGACAATAGGCATAGTATAGCAAAATGGCATGTATGTTGAATGCATAAGTAAAACATTCTTAGATAACTCATGCTCATATAGGATATCATATGTGTAGAAAAGACCAAACTAAATTTCCAAGGTACGAATCTTTTGGTTTGATGCTGTCACCCCATCACTTAGATGGAGGAGTACTAACCCTCATATAGGTTGGTGATAATGCCGCCCTATCACCTAGGTTGATGAGTACTAACCCTCATCTAGGTTGGTGAAAATGCCGCCCCATCACCAAGGTGGAGAAGTACAAACCCTTCACTAGGTTGATGAGTACTAACCCCCATCTAGGTTAGTTATGATACCGCTCCATCACTAGGTGTATGAGTACTAACCCTTATCTAGGTTGATGATAATGCCGCCCCATCACTAAGGTGGAGAAGTACAAACCCTTCACTAGGTTATCCGGGTGCTTAGACCTCCCGGATTGGGCATGGTCAAATTATACACTTTATATAGGATTCATCATATGGTCTAATACAACACTTTATATAAGATTCATCATATACAATAGCTCATTTCATCATCATAAAGTCATTCATATCATATCTCATGCTTTGGACCTTTAATTCTACAAGAAACCCTTGCCGGACATTTTATCAAACACTTGGGGGATGTGTAATGGGGGTAAAAGACCATGAAATGTAGAGATGAAATCATGCAAGAAAATCTATAGTAATACCATCAATCAACACCTTGCAACACCCCAAAGACATTCATATCAAAACTCCTCATCAAGTCCAACATTAGATCCAAGATTTAGGACCTAAAACATGCAAAAACTACCATACTTTCATGAACTAAAATCACTGTGCAGTAAATTTCTCAATATACAAGATCCACATGTAAAATCAACTTTAAATCATGCAATATTAGTAAAAAGGAAGCTTATGCACCATGGATGAAAGGATCCAATGGTTCAACACCACATACTTTGACTTTGGAGAACCCTTGAAGAAGATTGGAAATGGAGACTTGAAGCTTGAAAGAGATCCTTTATGAAATCCTTAAGAGTGATCTTGAGTTTGGGACTTGAACTTAGGATGAAATATGAGTCAAAGTGTTTGAGTGAGTATTGGGGAATATTTAGGATGATATGAGGGTGAAATAAGGCTGAGTGTATGTATTTTCAGGTGTGGAAATCCCTAGGACCAAGAATTAGAAGTCTTGAACTGAAAAAATTAAAACATGCACCAAAAACAACAGGGGCACGTCGTGGAGGCGATGCGAAAACCCCACTGGAATCTGCATTTCTGCATAAATGAGTTCTATTGAAAATAGGCATAAGTCCTTCATCTGAACTCAGAATGAGTTGAAACTAAGTGTGCTGGAAAGCTAATTCAAAGTGATTTAATTTGGTAGGTCGTGGGCACCAAATTCTTTGTGTGATAAGAGATATTCTCCTTCAAAGTTGACCCTCCTAAATTGTGTTTTTTGCAATTTTTAGATTTTGATGTCGTTGCTCTAAAATTCTGATTAGACCCATTTCTCACTCAATTTGATCCCTTGAACAAGAATATGAAGTTGGATTTTTGAAATAATGAACGTATTTTTAGATATATAGAAATCACGATTCCGAGTACTTCTGAGGCACATTTTTAGGCACTTTTTGGGGTCATTACAATATCTCCTCCTTGGGAACATTTGTCCCCAAATGTAAAAGGGACATACGAGACAAGAGTGATCATCACTAAATCAGCCCCAACAAGAATACAACATTACATTCAAAACACCATTTTCAAAATCTCAACATAAGTGTAAAATCATCATAACTTGCCAATTTAAACATGAATGCGCATGAATGACATAAAGGCTAAAACATAGGACTTGGAATCATAGAAAGGAGTTGGCATGTCATCATAAACTTGAATAGAGTGAAAGAGATTGGATATCGCTTCTCCATGTCCGCACCAGCCCGCTGAGAAACACATCTGAATAGACAACTCTTTCTAAGGGCCTTGACGAACACTACATCATTATCAATCAACTTCTCCACTCATCCATCCAACACCCCCACTGGGAACTCTTAAGGAAACTTACCCTTCATAACACCCATAACCCCAAAGAGCTCTATAAAACTAGAGTCACCAACACCTACCCTCAACATAGAAGCATGAAGAACCGGACGAACCATATCTACACCCAAAGGAAATCCCTAAACTTTAAGCAATCCTTACCAACCTCCCTCTACACTCTATGAGGACTCACAAACCATAAAATTGACTCCCTCCTTACCAAAACAAATCTCGCTCCTCATGAGTAAAACTTCCGGCTTGACCCATCAAGGCCGTTTCTCGCTCTTCAAACCATCCAACCAGGGACAAACAATGCCTACTATAAGGGCTTGCTATACTCATGAACCTAGGTAGTTCCAACCCTTATGCAACCTCTCCAATTTCTCCAAACCCTAGAAGGGCCCATAAACCTTAACCAGATTGCCAACCTTAAACACATCTAACCTATTTGGTACCATAGACCACCATCTCCCCCTTGGGAGACAACCTCCACTCTATCATTAAACTCTAAGGCGGAATCAAGGCCTTTCTTAAACTAGACATCCTCAATAAAAAAGGATTTGGAACCACCAAAAACACTACACTACCATTCTCAACTACCCTCAACCTAACTTCCAATCTAGCCAACCGAGGGACCCCACTAGTTACCTCCTTATCACCATTACCACAATTCTAGGCTACCCATAGGTACCCTACTTCGAGAGTCAGCGACATCACTAGCCTCAACGGGGAACTTAATGCACACTCATATCATAATCCTTAAGGAGTGCTAGCCACTTTCTTATTACCACCAACTCAAAACTATCATAACTAGCAAACAACCTCTCATCCAGTGCTACCTCTAAATGATTCATAAGCTCTAAACAAATGAATACTTCATCACTAGAGACTCCCACAAACATACCAAGGTAGGGTTCTAAGACCCTGTTCATGAGCCCCAATAGACACAACCGGTGCATAGGCCAACTAAACAACTCCACCAATATTCGAAATGATCATTCTTAGCTCAAAAGGGCACTTAGGGATATCACCTACCCTCCTACACACTTGAGAAGAAAACTCGAACCCCAAATCAACCTTAGAGAAGTGACTAACCCATTGTAGTTGACCAAATAGATCGACCATCCTTAACCATCATATTACAATCTTACAGGTTCTACACTCATTGAAAGCATGCTATACAAGAAGTCCAACTACCCTAAAACCTCCAACCCATTAAGATAAGCCGTCATTCCACAAGAATACTTATAATATGCACGTACATACATTCAAAGAGACAATAGTCATATTTTCCAAATCATTTCAATGCACAATTGAGCTTAAAAGCCAAACACCATTTATAATAATTCATACTTAGGTTCTAATGCCAAAATCATAATTTCATAGTCATAATACTCATGAATAGGAATATCCCATTCATATACAAAATGGTGCAAGCACACAAAATGCTTAAAGATCCAAAATCAAAGTCATATTATCACAATATTGTCATTACCCAACCTCTTATCAAAATCATACCATAAAATGAAATTGGGCATACCCATAAAATAATTTCTTTTAAAAATAATTTCTGTACATGAATGCATATGTTGGGTAATTAAGACTCCATTTAAAATCAACATTTGTAATATGAAGTTGATGTGAAAACATAAATAATTTCATATTTAAATCCGTAGTGCAATCTCTCCTGCACAAATGATTTCAAAAGGGGAACGTGCATACTTATAACTTCATAAACCCAAAGTAAATCCTTATATAATGGTTTAAATCACATTAAAATCATCAAATAAACACTACCCATGCATCAATAGAATTTTAGGAATCATAATATTCAAATCCCTAATATAAATTAGTAAAATTCATGTATGTTTTCTTGAAAATAATTTTGTGTCTTCGTGATTGGAAGGGATCAATGATCAACCATTATACACATGAATCCTACTAGCACCAAGGAATAAGATAAGAAATAGCAACTCCTGAACCTATCAAATCAGCCTACTCAAAGCATCGGTCACAACAAGGCCTTACTTGGGGTCAACTAAGTCATAGGAGTAACAATTGAGAATCTACTCACGTTCTCCGGTAATAGTCCACCAAACCCAAGAGGCTCCTAATACCCGAGGAAGTCAAGGTCTAGGCTAACACCTAATCACCTTCATCTTACCAAGGTCCACCTTAATACCCTCACTCGGCACCACACAACCTAGGAAGGCAATCTCCTACCACCAAAATTCCCATCTCTCCTACTAGCACCCAATATTCTTCCTTAAAAACTTATAGTACTACCCTCAAATGACTCACATGCACTACCGCATTTGGAAACAAACCATATTATCATCACCAAAACCACCATAAACCTATTAAGGTAAGGACTAGAGATATTACTCATGAGACTTATAGGTATAACCGGTGCACTAGTCAAACAAAAGGACACTATCCCAAAATTCAAAATATCGGAAAGGACATTCAAGGCCTCATCCACCACCACCAACAATTCTATAGATAAAACAACTTAAGTTCAACACCTCCATTTCTCACAAGATGACAAATGCAACCCCTTAGAGACCAATTGTATCTTAAGTCAAGAATGGACCTACCTCCCTTGCTACGACTTGACAACCTCCCACTCAAAGACGGGTTCATTAGGGAGTCAGATTCTAACTCTACGGGTCCTACCATCTATGGAGACATAACATGCATGCAATTATTCCATCCCAAGTACAACATCAGAATCCACCACATCAAATCCAACAAGACACAAAGCAAGATCTACTGAATTACAAACCTGGATTAACACCTATGAACTTTGTAGAAATAATATACCTAACCAAGGGAATGACATCAAAGATCAACACAACCACTTGGGCACACAAGAAGCTCCACCATCAACTAAAAGAATAGAGAAGAAATAGTGAAACTCGGATCCATCAAAATCAACACCTTCTACTTACCTTCCTTCGCCTTCCTCCTTGAAGCGGCATGATCAACTAAAAGAGTAAAGAACATTCGTTAGAGGGGAGATCCCTATCTCACTTCTAAAGAAAGACATAGACCATGATGAAGGGAAACATTCCTAAAACATCTCATAGCCTCCTACTCATAGTTGTGGTGCACAACACAACCATGAATAAGACTCTACTCGATGCGGTATGTTGGACTTCGAGGATCTATCAACCTAGTGCTCTGATATCATCTTTGTCACGACCTAAGCCTAGGGCCTAGACGTGACCGGCGAATGGGGAACCCGAAGGGACCCCAAACAAGCCTCATAGCATATCATTACACATCTTTGTTCGCGGAAGCATGTAAAACAATATAAGAAACATAAACAAGGGGAATTGGGACTAAAGGAGAGAGAGATTTATACTTAAAAGCTTGAATATCATAAGTGAGTCAAAGCTCAAGCATAATACATAATGTGTCCAACAACGCCTCTATTACATATATACGAGCGGGGGCCAAGACAAGCAACCGGACTCACCCTCATAGTTAATACATACATAAAAGAAAGATAGTCTTGGAACATAGTATAAGAGAATAGTCATTGTCCCCAGAATGGAGGACTCACCAAAGGCTAACTTGAACAATCCGTCTAGCCACAAGAAGAATCAATAGGAGCTCTTGTTCCTACATGGTAACATCATGTGGGCATAGAGTATGCGTTAGTACATTTAAATGTACTAAGTATGTGAAATGCAATGCAACAATAGATAGACTTTATAATCAAAATGCATACAATAGACAATATGCATAATATAGAAAAATGGCATGTATGTTGAATGCATAAGTAAAACATGCTTATATACCTCATGCTCATATAGGATTTCATATGTGTAGAAGAGACCAAACTATATTTCCAAAGTACGAACCCCATTGTAGGTTAGTGATATTGCCACCCCATCACTTAGGTGGATGAATACCATCATATAGGTTGTTGATAGTGCCACCCCATCACTTAGGTGGATGAGTACTAACCCTCATATAGGTTGTTGATAGTGCCACCCCATCACCTAGGTCGATATCTAGGTTGGTGATAATGCCGCCCCATCACCAAGGTGAAGAAAGTACAAACCCTTCACTAGGTTGATGAGAGTACTAACCCACCCATCTAGGTTGGTGATAATGCCGCCCCATCACCAAGGTGGAGAAGTACAAACCCTTCACTAGGTTATCCGGGTGCTTAGACCCCCCGGATTAGGCACGTGTGAGTTCTACACTTTATATAAGATTCATCATATGGTCTAATGCAACATTTTATATAAGATTTATCATATAAATAAGCTCATTTCTTCATCATATAGTCAATCATATCATATCTCATGCTTTAGACCTTCAATTCCACAAGAAACCCTAGCCGGAAATTTTATCAAACACTTGAGGGTTATGTAATAGGGGTAAAAGACCATGAAATTTAGAGATGAAATCATACAAGAAAATTTGTAGTAAAACCATCAATCTACATCTTGAAACACCCCCAATACATTCATATCAAAACCTCTCATCAAATCCAACATTAGATCCAAGATTTAGAACCTAAAAGATGCTAAAACAACCATATTTTCATGAACTAAAATCACTGTGTAGTAAATTTCTCAATATACAAATCCACATGTAAAATAAACTTTAAATCATGCAATATTAGCAAAAAGGAAGCTTAGGCATCATGGGTGAAAGGACCCAATGGTTCAACACCACATTTCTTGACTTTGGAGAACCCTAGAAGAAGATTGAAAATAGAGACTTGAAGCTTGAATTATCCTTGATGAAATACTTAAGATTGGTCTTGACTTTAGGACTTGAAATTAGAGTGAAATATGAGTCTAAGTGTTTGATTGAGTATTGAGGAATGTTTAGGATGATATGAGGGTGAAATAAGGCTAAGTATTGTAATTTCAAATGTGCGAACCCTTAGGCCCAATGCTTGAAAGTCTTGGACCAAAAAAATTAAAACATGCACCAAAAACAACAGGGGCGCATCGTGGAGGCAACGCAAAAACCCCATTGGAATCTGCATTTTCTGTACAAATTAGTTCTACAAAAATGGGCATAAATACTTCATCCGAACCCGAACTCAGAATGAGGTGAAACCAAGTGCCTTGAAAATTTAATTCAAAGGACTTTAATTTGGTAGGTTGTGGGCCACCCAAGTCTTTGTGTGATAAGAGATATTCTCTTTCAAAGTTGACCCTCCTAAATTGTGTCTTTTTTTTATTTTTGGATTTTGATGTGGTTGCTTTAAAATTCTGGTTAGACCCATTTCTCACTCAATTTGATCCCTTGAATAAGAATATGAAGTTGGATTTTTGAAATAACTAACATATTTTTAGATATATGGAAATCACGATTTCGGGTACTTCCGAGGCACATTTCGAGCACTTTTTGGGATCGTTACACTATAATAATATTGTTGATGGCAGACAGGACTATAAAGAAGCTGATTGGGATACTATATGATGTTTATGTTTGAGTGGAAAATTTCATATTCCCAGCACACTTTGTGATACTTGATTGAGAAGTAGACTTTGATGTCTCAATTATCTTGGGAAGGCTTTTCCTAGCCACTAGGCAAGAACTAGTGGATATGAAATTAGGCCAACTCATGTTTAGATTGAACGATGAAGAAGTTATCTTCAATGTTTACTGGTCCATGAAGAGAACTGATGACTTTATGGTTCTGTCTAGGATTGAAAGTGTGGATAAAGTGCAACCACAGGTTCCAATAGAGGAAAGGTTGGGTGTCAAAACTCGTAAGACTGTGTTAATGAATTTTGATGCATCCCAGACAATGATGAGATGATGAATGAACTTAGATTACAAGAATATCCTAGACACCAACTCAAGCTTGAGTTGGATTTGAATAACTATGAGACAACATGTACTAGACATCCATTAAAGAGCCATAAGTGTTGGAATTGAAAGCTCTTGTAGCCCTCTTGAGGTATATGTTTGTAGGACCTAACAATACTTTTCCTATGATTGTTTCTGCAGAACTTGATGACAAACAGGTGGAAGAATTGGTTTCGGTCAACAAAAGATTCAAACAAGCCATTGGATGGACAATTTCAGACATCATTGGCATCCCACCTAGCATATGTACTCACAAGATTCAAAATATCAAGGATTATATGCCAAGCATTGAGTACTAAAGATATCTCGACCCACCAATGCAAGAGGTTGTGCACAAGGAGATCATTAAGTGGTTATATGCATGTGTGATATATCTGATCTCTAACGGTGAATGCGTGAGTCTGGTCTAATGTGTTCCAAAGAAGGGAGGTATCGCTGTGGTTCCTAATACTAGCAATGAATTGATTCCATGAGGCCGATCATAGGGTTGAGGGTTTTCTATGGACTATCGCAACTTCAACGCTTCGACAGAAAATGATCATTTCCCTATCCATTCATGGACCAAATGCTAAATCACTTGGCGACCAAACGCTGATATTGTTTTTCATGGTTATTTAGGTTAGAATTAGATTTCTGTTGCTCCAGAAGACTGAAAAACCACTTTTATATATCCTTATAGCACCTTTGCATTCATGAGGATGTCATCCAGATTGTGCAATGCACTTGTACATTCTAGAGATACATGATATTGATCTTTTCAGACATGGTGGAGGATACTATTGAGGTGTTAATGGATGATTCCAATCTTATTGAAGATTCATTTGAAGATTTTTTTGTCACGACCCAAGCTTAGGGTCTAGACATGACACGATGAATAGGAACCCTGAAGAGACCCTAAACATGCCTCTTAGCATATCAATCACAAATCCTTGGATACGGCAGCAATTAACAACATCAACAAGAGATATAAACAAGGGAAGCAGGACTAATGGAAGTTTTTGATAATCATTAAAGCATAAAGGAGTCAAGCTCAAGCATAACTACATCATAATATTCCGACAACAACTCTAATATTGAATGCAATGGGGGCCAAGACAATTTCTGAACTCACCCTCATTATACCAAGTGTTCAACAACAGAAGTCTCAATATAGAAAAAGTAATAAAGTCCTTGGACTCGAGGACTCACCAAAACTTGCTTCAAGGGACCGTACTAGCCACGTGGAGGGTAATCAAATGGTGCTCCGGTCCTTACATGGTATTGTAGCCATAAAGTATGCGTTAGTATGTTTGAATGTACTAAGTATATAGGATGCAGTGTGACAAAAGATAAGCCATTATAGCCAAAATGCATAATAATAAGCAATATATAAGTTTAACTTCAATATGGCATGCATGATCAATGCGTACATCACTCAACTTGCATAAAATATAATACATGTGTGGCAAGAGACCCTAATTGACAAAAGTAAGACCAAGCGAGCTACAATGTGAAATCCTGATTATTACCCCTCATCGGTAAAGAGGTGGTCTACTTGCCAAGGTAAACCATACTTCACCTTACGGGAACCCATCCTGTTTTGGAGAAGTAACCCCTTTTACGGGAACCCATTCTATTTCGGGGGTGATTCATGATAAAGTGCACTAATTGGATCTACTAGTATAGCAAGGGTAAAGTATAATTCTATGTTGGCACATAGTTTGAGGAAAGGAGTATGGACCCTTGAAGATAGTCCACACCGACATCCAATTCATTGGTGCTAAGTCTAATCCCACGGAATACTTGAAATAATCATAACTTTTATAACTTTTAAGAGACATGGAAGCATGACATGAGTAGCTCTTAAACATGTTTGACCTCTAATGGCAAGCCTAACTTGAAACATGATAGTAGATCATAATCATACATGAACTCTTGCTCACAAGAGGTAAAATTCTTGATACTTGTAACATCATAAATACTTTTCATGAATGCAATGCATTAATTGAAATCCCTTAATAATCATATAGTCACTTGACATGTAAATCATGTAATAGATCATCAATAACTTGATAATTCTTGACTTGGCATTTTATCAAACACTTGACGGGTTCATGATACTAGTTCAAAATCATGCAATTCGAGAGTGAAATATGATGAGAAATATTAATGTAAATTAACCCAACAAGATATAGTAAAACCCTCATGTAGGGTACCTTGAGAAATATGAGATCGTATTCTCATAGCTCCAAACATACATAATCTCAATAGACAAAATCAATCCATGGTATAAGGTTGAAAAATAGATAGTCGTGCATAATCAATCAATATTTCATAAAACCCTAACATACTTTTTATTCATAATCCATAATAAGAGATACCCATAGATAATACAACTTGAAAACATATAATTTTCATAAAAAAGAAGATCAGACTCCATGGGTGAAAGGACCCAATGTATGAAACCCAAATACCTCAAACTTTGCTTTTTTGAGATAAGCTTGAAGAGAACTTGGAGCTTGACGAGAACTTAGAGCTTGAATAAAATTGTTGAGTTCCAAAATTAGGCTTCAAATCCTTGAAATTTGAATGAGATATTTAGTTACATCTTGGAGAGGTTTTTGAGAGGATCTTGAGTGATATAGAGTTGAAAAATGGCTAAGTATAGGTGATTTCATGCTTAAGTGTGCATGGAGCTATGACCCTGATGCCCTTGGCCGAAATGAAAACTAAGGAAAAAGTTGAACTGTTCTATGTCTGGTCCACGATGTGAACCCATCGCGGAAAAAAAAATAACACTGATTTGTGCCCACTCTGCGTCGTGGCCTGGTTGCAGATGCACACTAGAAATTGAAAATTAGTGATATTTATTTTTCGCCGCGGGTCCTCTAAAAATTGGGCTATACCCATCTTCCACTCAATTTTGCCCCTTGATCGAGAATATGAAGTCAGATTTTTGATATCATGCACGGATTTTGAGATAGAAGGAAACTATGATTATGGGCATTTCAAAGCACATTTTGGAGCATTTCATGTTTGAAATATCTACATGACGTGTTGAAGCTATGTGAAGAGTGTCACCTAGTGTTGAATTGGGAAAAATGTCACTTTATGATGAAGAAATGTATTGTACTAGGACACAGGATCTCTATTAAAGGTATAGAGGTTGATAGAGTTTGTTGAGATTTTTGAGAAGCTCCCTCCACCTATCTCTGTAAAAGGTGTGACGAGTTTCTTTGAACATGTAAGATTCTACAAAATTTATCAAAGATTTTGCATCCCTTATGCAAGTTACTTGAGAAGGATCCCACGTTCGTGTTTGATAAGGCATGTGTGAAAGTATTCAAGGGGTTAAAGTATAGGTTGAATTTGACACTGTCATAGTTGCACGAGATTGGACTCAAACCTTCGAGATCATGTGTGATACAAGTGGGGTACCGCTTGAGATGGTGTTGGGAAAGTGTAGAGAGAAGATATTTCATACTTTTACTATGCCAGTAAACCCCTTAATGGAGCACAAAAGAATTATATTGTCACTAAACAAGAGTTACTCGCATTGGTCTTTGTGTTCGAGAAGTTCAAGTCATATATGTTGGGAACCAAAGTGATTGTGCATACAGATCATTCGGCATTGCGGTACTTGATGGCGAAGAAGGATGCTAAACCAAGGTTGATAGAATGGGTGCTTCTTTTCAAAAAGTATGATCTCAAGGTAATTAACAGAAAGGGATAGAGAATCAAGGTGTTGACCATCTATCCATACTCCAAGATGAGGCTATGGCCAAGTTTGAAGATGGGTTGAAGATTAATGATCCTTCCCTAAGGAGAGAGTATTGGCTGCATCACACGATTTTACCATGGTTTACATATTATTTAAATTACTTAGTCAGTGATGTTCTACTGCCAGATTTGACTTTCCACCAGCGTTGTAAGTTTATGTCTGATATGAAGAAGTTTTTCTGGGTTGAACCAAATTTGTTTGTGTCTGTGCAGATGGGATTAGTTGTTGTTGTGTTCCTAAGGTAGAGATGATGAGTATCCTTGAAGATTGTCATTCATTATTAGTTGATGGGCATCATAATGGTATTCAGACAAAACATATGATAACATGCAAAGTAGAGATGGTAGAAACATGAGTGGCATGTACCCCTCAAGACCATTCACAAGGAGTCAAGCAAAAGATCTCCAAGACCTACAAGCAATTTTCATGAATAAGGAAGCATTAGAGGAGCTTGAGGGTCACAAAAGAAAGGCTTACAATGTGTGGAAGGTCTATCAAGGTGAGAAGAAGGAAGGAAAGAGGCCATATGTGCAAATGACTACTACTTGAATTCAAGGATTTGAAAAGAAGGCAACCAAACAAGACCCTTACTCATTAAGGGTAAAATTGTAAAGAAAATGTCTTCTTTTATTTAATAGTCTTATTTTATAATTTGGAAGACTTAGACTATGTTGAATATTGAATTCTCATATTGTAGTATCTTCTTAGTTGAGTAATTAGTGAGTAATTAGGGTGAACTCTTAGAATTGTTAGTTGACTTGTTTGCTGGTTAATTGAAGGTTGTCCATTTGTGGTTCTTAGTTTCCTTCAATTTTTCCTTCTAGGGTTTTGATTTGAGTTGTTGAAATCAATTGGGAGGTGAGAGTTTTAGTCCCTTGTTGCCCATAATTTCAATAGTTTGAATTTAATCTACATATCCTTCTATCTTTGTTCCCCTTTCCCTTTCTTTCTTCTTTGATTTTTATCATTTGGTATCAAGAGCTTAGGTTTAACAAATCTAGGTCTTGGAATTTTGATCCACTCAAAAATTCAAAAAACCAAATTATCTGATTTGTTGTTTTGATGCTAGATTCTTGTTCACTGGTGTTTTTTGAGCCTACATCTCAAATTTCATTCAATTTGGAATTGCGGAAGTGAAGCTGCCATTGAAGGGTTTTGAGCATTCAAACTTTTCAAATTTTGAAAGTGAGTTCTTTGATTGAGAAGAAATTGAAGGTTAATGATCATTGGGGTTTGTTCTCTACACCAAGGGATAGTTAATCCTAAATTTTGAGTCAATTTCGAGTTGATTTGAAGGTGTTGGGATTTAGTGTGAGTTCTTGGTGTTCTAGGTGTTCTTGAAGATAATCAAGTGTTCTTGAAGAAAAAGAAGACCAAAAGGTGCATTTGATCCTTTTTTTTCAAGTCAAAGTTGGTCAAGGTCTTGGCCCTTAGTGGAAATTTGGAAAAAAAAAATTTAAAAAAATCAAAAAAATAAATTTTAAAAAAATCTCTTAACAAAATTCAAAAAAACCTAATTTCCACGTCAGTGCCAAATCAGCACCACCTAGTGCCAAATCAGAACGTCAACAGTGAGTCAGCACCTGCTCCTCTCCAAACACGCCATGTGGCGCGTGGAGCCCAAAATTCAGAGACCAACTATGTAGGTTTTACTTATATTTTTCTGAGTTTGGGAGGATTTTTGGGCATTAAAATTTTCTAAGTGTCTAAACGACGTGATTCATTTTTTAAAAATTTTGTGCTTTGATTCTCCATTTAGCAAGTAATTAACATCTTTAATTACTTGTTAACTAGTTTCAATCAATAGGAGAGAAAATCGAATTGAATTCTTTGTTTTAGGGTAGGGCGGGATCTAAAATCTCTCCAACGTATTGCGGAGCCTTCGGCCGTGAGAGGGTTGAAAAGGAAGCTCGAATGAAGTGAGAGGGTCTTTTGTCTCAAATCAAACCCCTTTTAAGTCAAGTTTAAGGCTTCAAAAAATTTTCTAACTGTCCGAACTCAATTCTTCTTCTTTGTCACTCATTTCTCTTTCATTCCTCAACTATTTAACAACTAATTAACATCTATAATTACTTGTTAACTAGTTTCTAAGCATTAAATCATCTCTTTGATTCTTCAAATTAGGTAACAACAAGTACTTTCTTCTAATTTTGTTACTTAGTTTTTTTTAGTCCGATATTTTTTGTGTCTCTTTCTTCTATTTTTCTTCTTTTTAATTCATGTTCCTATGCTTTGTTTAAGTCGTCTTTCTTTCAAGAGTCATAAGAATCCACTCCACCACAAAGGATTGGTGACCTTGAATTGATTGAGCGGAGCTAGTTCACTATCTATTTTGAGACGACGCCATAGAAGGTGCGTTGAGAGTTACATACGAGTGACATGAGACTTTCTCTACTAATCTTGTTTGTTGAGTATTGTAGGTATCATATCTAATACAAGTCCAATTGGGTAAGGTTCAAAGAACATCATGGAAACTCTTGCTTACTTCTCCAAACAAATAGAGAAAATAAATGGGAGGATGGGAGGTTTGGAGGAAAGGTTGGTATGGGAGGAGAATGTTAATCGAAGGAAAACAATTCAACCCAAAAATGAGGAGATAGAGTGGGGAATAGAGGAGATAGGATGAGAAATGAAGAAGAAAGTTTGGATGTGAGGGTAAATTTTGCTTGCTTCAAGGAGAAAGGAAAATCTTTTCTTGATAATGATGAAGACTTGAAGCTGAATTCCAATCTCTCATCTATTGTGAGAAGAATTAAGGGAGCCCTTTCCAAAGAAGAACTTGATCAAAGGGAGAATCTATTTCATGCTAGGTACAAAATTCAAGATAAAGTGAGTTCTTTAATCATTGATGGTGGAAGTTCTATTGTTGTCCCAAGGGAAGGAGGTTCCTTGGCTAGAAATAAGGAGAATATGTGCATGATAGCAAAGCCAAGCAAGTGTTTAAGGGGTGTG
>JAOTQR010019119.1:0-17249 GCA_025774065.1 Solanum ossicruentum
TTTCTTGATTCGTAGAGGTCTGTGGTCACGAGTGGGTGTCAGTTTAGTGTGAAATTGTAAATGTGTTCGTTTGGAATCCTATTAGGCGGCAGGACCGCAGCGAAGACCTTGTCGGCCCGCGTTCTTTTTTATTTGTATATATATATATATGTGTGTGCATGTCTTTTACTGTGAATACTGGGAGCTGCTGCAGGTGAGGTTAGTAAGTAAAACATAGGAAACTCTGCCGAAATTTCGGTAGAATCCTAAGTTATGATTTGAGAGAGATTCGACTAAATAGATGATTTCGTGTCCCTAACGGGCACTGGCCACGACCCCAGGGAGGGGTGTGACACCTTACATACCTGAGTTGAAGCTTTGGACAATCAATCTCCAAGAATTCTCCCTTGCACTCTTCAATCTTAAGCTCCCTTTCTCTTCTCTCAAGCCCTAGTCTTTTTCAAGGACTTACAAAGAACTTAGAATAGGGTTTAAAACCATTTTTATACTTACAACAACCTATTTTGGTCATATATTAAGTTTCAAGAGGGGTTTGGAAAGGTCTAGAATGCACCTCACGAAATTAAAAAAAAATTGTCTTGGGACATGGGTCCGCGATGCGAACTGGGTATATTTTCGACGTTTTTCGTCAAAAATTCTCCGAATGAGTTTTCCAAATCCCATAGAAAAATTTTAAAATAATATAAGTATTGGTCCGCGATGGAGGCTCGTCGCACTGATGTCACACACCTTCACTGGTTCGTGTTTCTGCATTGAAAAATTATCTTTTGATCCGGTTGCTCTAAAAATCAATTGAGACCACTTTCCCACTCAATTTTTCATGCTAATCGCATATCTGGCCTCGGATTTGCTAGCAGAGCATGGGAAGAAGTGTTATGCGCACATCTCTTCTCTAGGGGTATTTTGATTATTTTTTACCGAGTGTTACAAGAGTCTTTTAATGAAAGGACAAAAGTTCAAACAACATTTCTAATGGTCCTCGTGATTTTAATATAGTATAGAGTAAATGTGTGAACACCCTTAGAAATATTATTTGAACTTTTTGTCCTTCATTAATAATCTCTTCTTCAGATAAATTCATCTTTGCTCTATTTTCCTTTAAATTATTATTTGATTATATTTATAATATTGATTTTTAAAATACATGGAAAAAAGTGGTAAAATAAGATCTTCTAGCCATGTAAAGACTCATAAATCTTGCTTATTTGATACACTTCTATGTCTTCATATACTCCTAAATCTTCCTTATTTGATATACTTCTACTTCTTCTTTATTTGAAACAAGAAAATATCCTATAACTGCTAAGGAAATTCTAATTTACCATGGATTCTAATTAATGATAGATTCTCTATATATAAGACCTTTATAAATAAATAATTTATCAAAATTAGTGAATTAATTACCTTTTTATAACTTCATAATTTAATTTATTTTTTTAATATTTATTATCAATCGAGGTACATACTTTGATCATGCGCAAAACGTGTACATCAAGACTAGTAAATTTTATAAGGAGAATTAAAAGGTGGGTCTATCATCTTATTTTGTCTAAAGGAATAGAAAACTAGAGTTTAACGCTCGGTAAAATTATCAAAATACCCCTAGCTGAGAGATGTGCACATAACATATCTTTCGATGCTCCAATGGCAAATTCATGACCAGATTTACGATCGGCATGTAAAATTGAGTGAGGGAGTGGTCTCGATTGATGTTTAGAGCAACCACATCAAAGCATAATTTTTTGATATGAAAAAGAGAACGAGTGAGGGTGTGCGAAAGGTGTGTGATGCGCACCTACCACGGACCAACACTTAATTTTCTTAAAAAAATTTCTACGGTATTAGAAAACTCGTTCGGAGAATTTTTGGCACAAAACACCCAAGTGCGATAGGGTACGCATCGTGGACCCCATATTTCCGAGGTGAACTTTTTTTTAATTTCGTGAGGGGCATTTTAGACCTTTCTCAATCCTTTCTAAACTTAAACCATGATTAAATAGGTCAATTTTAGTTGAAAAGTGTTTTCTAAAATCATTCTAAAGCCTCTTACGCACAAATTAGATTAGAGTTCTAGAGAGAAGAAGACAAGAAATGAGGGTTCCTGAGGCCGGGGTCAAGTTCGCGTGGAAGAATTTCATCATTCTTCAATTCCAAGTATGTAAGGCTACCTAAAACGTTGGATTGTGTTCATCCACGCTCCCCTTCGTCTACTTGAGTTAGGTTCATGAGTAAAAAATTAAATAATGTAAATCCTGTGATCTTGAGTTCTAAGTTCTTATACATGTTTTAGTCTTCATGGATGTACATGAGTAAATTGATGAGTTGCATTGTTAAAAATCAAGAAATAGGAGCCTTAATCGTATATTTGATATCCTAACCCTAAAACTTATTGCTTTTCTTGCATACTAACTGAATTAAGATTATGCATCTAATTTTTTAAATTGAGTAAGTTGAGCCCGAGAAATATATTTTCTTGTTTCATATATGCATGTGATGAATACTTATTATGTCTTATGTGTTGAGCCTGGATGATATGATGTTACTTGACCGTAATTAGAGAGAGTCTTAAATGATGTGAGTTAGAGTCTTGAGTTGCATTTCATTGAGTTCCAATTCTAACTTATGGAGTTACTTGAGAAAGTTGGTGTTGAGCTGATTTGAGGTGAGTTTGAGTTGATGTTCATAAGCATATTTTGGTCTTACAATGAGTATTGAGCATCGAGTTGGGTTAGAGGAAACCCCCTAGAACTACGTTAGCTGCGTAGGATGGTCGTGCAGTCAACTCTGGTGGCCCATGTCCCAATAAATGGACACTCTCTTAGGATCTAAGAGAGAGGGAGAGGTTGATGTCCTTTACCTTGGCAAGTTTAGGATGGGTGTCGCAATAACATTGGCATCGTTATACATCATTAAAACTTATTGTCGTGGAGAGTTATATCGGTTAGAGATTCCAAGCAACACTTGAGTTAACATATCATGATTTTTAAACCGAGTTGCATTAAACATTGAGTTTAAACCTAAGACATGGTTTCAAAACTTTAGACTTGAATAATTTATCTGAGTTAAGTTATGTGGTGGATAAGTTATGTATTGAGTCGAGTTAGTTGATTTGAGTTGGAGCTATATCTATTTCTTGAGCTATTTTACATATTAGTATATTTCATGTACTGATGCCTATTTGGGCTTGCATCGTTAATGATACAGACATAGGTGATAGAGGACTTCAGCAGGCGCATCGTTGAGTTTCAGAGTTCCTGAGTTACAGAGTTAGTGAGCCTTCCTTGCCATACGGAGAAGCCATTCTTTTATTTTACTGTTATTTCTATTTTCTTTGAGTTGGGTAGCAATGGCTTGTCATGGTACCATCTAGAAATTTAGATGTAGAGTCGTCATAAACCTTGAGTAGAGCGTCATTGAGTATTTTACTTTCCAGACTTGATTTATTCTGGAGGTTATTTTATGACGTCTTTATCTTTGCCTTAATGCTTTTATTTGAGTATTCTTTCGTTGTTGAGTAAGATGTGATGATGAGCCCAAGTGGTTCTCTTGGGGAATCAACAATGGTTCTTCAAGTGCCGGTCACGCCTGGGGTACACTCCCAGAGCGTGACAAACCTTGTATAAGAGCACAGAGTTCAAGTGTCCTAGGGAGTCTATGAAGCTGTGTCTAGTAGAGTCTTATTTATAGGTGTGTTATGCACCACACTTTATAAGCAGGAGGGTATATGCATTAAGAATGGTTACACTTCTTTGGTATTCTAAGTTTGTGTGATAGAGTTTAACTCTATAAAACTATTTTGATTTGTACGTTACATATTTTCACATCATACCTCCTAAATGTATTGTTGCCCAACAAGATTCCTCGGCCCCAAACACTGAGAATCCCCCACTAGAGGTCCCTACTCAGGCAGGGACGAGAGGACGGGGTCGACCTAGAAGAACTGTTAGGGTTCCATAGGCGCCTTCTGCTCAGCTAGCCCCCACCTGAGAGGCAGACTTTAGGGGAGCCATTATGATGCTCACCCAGCTAGTGGCCTCCCAAAATAGCAGCCGAGGTCAACAGGCCCCTAACTCTAGCTCTCAAGAGCCCACTGCTGCAACCAGGCTCAGAGAATTCTTGAGGATGAACCCGCCAGTGTACACAGGGTCGAAGGTTGATTAGGACCCACAGAACCTTATCAATGAGATGTGCAAGGTCCTAAAGGCTATACATGCAACTGAGGTTGAGGGATTTGAACTTATATCTTATTAGCTTAAGAATGTGGCGAACATCTGGTATAACCAATAGGAACATAGTCAAGGTGAGGATGTTGAGCCTGCTGAGTGGAGTGAGTTTGAGAGTGCTGTCCTCGATCATTTCTTTCCCCAGGAGTTGAGGGAGGCAAACGTTGAGGAGTTCGTGAACCTGAAGCAAGAGGGATTTACTACCAAAGAGTACTGCCTCAAGTTCATTTAGTTGTCCAGGTATGCCCTAGAGATGTTCTAGAATATGAGAGCAAGGATGACAAAATTCATGTCTAGGTTGGGTATACATATGAAGAGGGAATGTAAGGCAGCGTTGCTTATCCCAAGTATGGATATCTCCAGAATCATGGTTTATGCCCAGTAAACTGAGGATAAAAAGAAACACAGAGAAGAGCATTTGAGTAAGAAAGCCAAGTCAACAGGACATGAGCCTAGCCAGCATAACTAGGATAAGGGAGATTGGTCTTACTTGCAGAAGAGGCATTCAGGATATGCATCATCATCAGCCAGTGCACTGACTCCAAATAATAGGTATGATCAAAGATCCCAAGGTTAGTTGAACTTTAGAGCACAAGGTTCGCAGGCCAGTGTGAACCTTGGCTCAAAAGGGAAACCACCTTGTGGAAAGTATGGCAGGAAGCATTTGGGAGAATTGCAAATAGGGAGGAAATGACTGCTACAAATGTAGCCAGACATATCACTTTCTGAGAGAATGCCCACTTTGGGGTAATAAGGCACAGTCTTGGACTACAGTGCCACCAACTAAAGGTAACCAGGGGGTGCTATACCAAGGACAGGCGGAGGAATGAACCATCTATTTGCGATGGGGAACAGACAAGACCAAGAGGTTACACTAGATGTCATGACGGGTATGCTTTGAGTCTTTATCTTTGATTGTTATGCTTTGCTTGATCTAGGGGCAACTGTGTCCTTTGTGACACCATATGTGGCCAAAAATTTTAAGATTCTCCTGAATGATTACTTGAGCCTTTCCCTCTTTCTACTCCTGTTGGCGAGTCTATCATAGCCCAGATAGTCTATAGGTATTGCATAGTGTCTATCTACTATAGGGATAGTTTTGCTGATTTGGTTGAGTTAGAGATGGTTGACTTTAATGTAATCCTTGGTATGGACTGACTTCACACCTGCTAGGCCTCTGTTGACTGTAGAACCCGAATCGTTAAATTTCAGTTTCCAAATGAGCTCGTTATAGATGGAGGGGGGATTCTTTTGCATCTATGGGCAAGTTTATTTCTTACCTTAGATCTAGAAAGCTAATCTCTAAAAGGTGCATCTACCATCTCGTACAAGTTAAGTATGATAATGTTGAGCCTCCTTCTCTTAAGTCAGTCCCGATTGTAAATGAGTTTCCTGAAGTATTTCCCGAGGATCTACCTGGAGTCCCTCCTGATAGGGAGATTGGCTTTGGAATAAATGTTCTTCCCGATAGCCAGCCTATCTCAATTCCACCTTATAGGATGGCCCCTGCTGAGTTGAAAGAGTTGAAGGAACAATTGAGAGATTTGTTAGAGAAGGACTTTATTGGGCTGAGTGTTTCTCCTTGTGGTGCTCCCATCCTATTCGTGCAAAAGAAAGATGGGTCTCTCAGAATGTGCATCGACTATAGGCAACTGAATAAGGTCACTATAAAGAATAAATATTCTCTCCTAGGATAGACAATTTGTTCGACCAACTTCAAGCTACCTATTGTTTTACAAAGATAGACCTTAGATTCGGTTACCATCAATTGAACATGAGGCAACATGACATTCCAAAGACAGCCTTTAGGACTAGATATGGCTATTTCAAGTTCTTGGTCATGTCCTTTGGGTTGACTAATATGCTTGTAGCCTTCATGGACTTGATGAATAGGGTGTTCAGATGATACTTGGATATGTTTGTGATCGTGTTTGTCGATGACATTTTAGTGTATTCGAAAGATGAGGAGAAGCATGTCAATCACCTCAGAGTTGTCCTTCAAACTCTCAAGGACCATGAGTTGTATGCGAAAATCTCGAAGTGTGAGTTTTAGCTTAAGCCAGCAGCCTTCCTAGGCCATGTTGTTTCTAGTGATGGTATTCGAGTAGATGCCTAGAAGATTGATGCGGTTAAGAAAGGGCCTGATCAACCTTTCCAACTGAAGTAAGAAGTTTCTTGGGATTGGCAGGCTACTATGGCAAATTTGTTGATGGATTTTCTTCCCTATCCGCACCATTGACCAAGTTGACTTAGAAAAAGGTCAAGTTTCAGTAGTCTGATGAATGTGAGAAGAGCTTCCAAGAGTTGAAGACTAAATTGACTACTGCACCAGTTTTAACTTTACCTGATAGGACAGAGGACTTTGTAATATATTATCACACGCCAAGAGTTGTTTGGGTTGCATGCTGATGCAGAGAGGGAAAGTGATAGTCTATGCTTCCAGAGAACTTTAGGTTCATGAGAGGAACTATCTAACCAATGATCTTGAGTTAGCAGTGATGGTGTTTGCACTTAAAGTCTCACCATTACTTATATGAAGTGCATGTGAATGTGTTCACTGACCACAGAGCTTGCAATATGTCTTCAGTCAGAAAGAGCTTAACCTGCGATAGAAAAGATGGTTGGAGTTGCTCAAGGATTATGACATGAGCATTTGCTACCATCCAGGTAAAGCTAAATTATTGTTGATGCACTTAGCAAGTTGTCTATCGGTAGCACGACCAATGTTTAGGAAGGAAAGAAGGAGTTAGCGAGGGAAGTGCATCGATTGGGTTAACAGAGAGTTCAACTTAAGGAGAATGTTTAGGGACAAGTCAATGTTCAAAATAGGTGTGTATCATCTCTAGTAGTGGAGGTAAAAGAGAAGAAAGATCGAGATCCTATCATACACTAATTGAAAGAGGCTCTCCACAAACAGAAAGTAATGGTCTTCTTCAAAGGGGGAGATGGAGTGTTGAGATACCATAATAGACTGTGTGTTCCAGATGTAGATGGCGTTCGAGAAAGAATCATGGCTATATTCTATTCATCCTGCCTTTACTAAGATGTACCATGACTTGAAGGAAATCTATTGGTGGAGTAGACTGAAGAGGGATATTGTTGAGTTTGTTTCTAACTGTCCAAATTGTCAACAGGTCAAAATTGAACATCAAAGGTCGTATGGATTGACACAGAACTTTGAGATCTCTGAGTGGAAGTGGGAGATGATCAACATGCACTTCATTGCTTGTTACTGAGGTCTCGAAAGCAACATGATTCAATATGTCTGTTTGTTGATAGGATGACCAAATCAGAAAACTTCGTGGTAGTCAAGATGACTAACACTGCAGAGGAGTATGCCAAGTTGTAGATCTAAGCGATTGTGAGGTTGCATAGAGTTCCCTTATCATTATCTTATACAGAGGAGCTCAATTCACCTCCCAATTTCAGAGATCTTCACAGAAATGATTGGGTGCTAAAGTGAATTTGAGTCCAGGCTTTCATCCATAGACAGATGGCCAGGTAGAGCGTACCATTTAGACATCATAAGATATGTTGAGAGCTTGTATCCTCAACTTCAAAAGAAATTGGGATGACCATCTACCATTGATTGAAATTGCACATAACAATAGTTATCATGCAAACATTCAAATGGCTCCCTGTGAGGCCTTGTATGGGAAGAGATGTAGATCACCTATTGGGTAGTTTGAGGTTGGAGAGCCGAATTAATTAGACTTGATCTTTTCCATTAGTCAATGGAGAAGGTGAAGGTCATAAAAGAAAGGTTGAAGACTATACAGAGCCGCTAGAAATCTTACATCGATGTGAGGAGAAAAGACTTAAAGTTCGAGATAAATGATTGGGTGTACTTGAAAGTGTCACCCATGAAGGGTGTCATGAGGTTTGGGAAGAAAGGGAATTGAGTTCTCGCTATATTGGCCCTTATTAGATTGTGAAGAGTATTGGGAACGTTGCTTATGAGTTAGAGTTACCCTCAGAGCTAGACGCGATTCATCTAGTATTTCATCTCTCGATGTTAAAGAAACGCTAAGGAGATCCTACCTTGGTAATCCCCGTTAAGAGCATTAGAGTGAAGGATAACTTGTCTTATAAAGAGATCCCAGTCCAAATGCTTGATCGTCAGGTTCACAAGTTCAAAACTAAAGAGATTGCCTCAGTCAAGGTCCTGTGGAGAAATCAATTCAGTGAGGAAGCCATGTGGGAAGTTAAGGAAGATATGAGAGCCAAGTACTCGAATCTATTCATGCCTAGTGATGAGAATGTTGAAGGTATCGTTCTTACCCTTGACTTAATTGATTTTTGTACTCTTGAGTGAAGTGTCTAGTCTTGAGTCTGAGTAGAGTTTGTTGAGATTAAGGAGGAGTTAGGAGTTTTACTTTATTGAGTGAGTGCTGAGGTGAGTCCTAAGTCTATTCGTGCCTTGAGGTCCATTCCACTTTTCATTCGAGGATGAATGATTCTAAGAGGGAGATGATGTAACACCCGATAAAATTATCAAAGTATCGCTAGATGGGAGATGTACGCATAACGAGTCTTCCCATTCTCCGATGGCAATCCAAGGCTAGATTTGTGATCAACATGAAAAATTGAGTGGGGGAGTGGTCTCGATTGGTTTTTAAAGCAACTAGATCAAAAGATAATTTTTAAGGCGAAAATGAGAACTAGTGAGAGTGCACGACAGGTGTGCAACACGCACCAGCCACGGACCAATACTTAATTTTGTTCCAAAAATATTCTATGGAATTAGAAAACTCGTTTGGTGAATTTTAGGCAAAAAACACCTAAGTACGGTAGGGGTCCGCAAGGTTTTGAGGTGAACCATTTTCTTTTATTTCATAAGGGGCATTTTAGACCTTTTCCAACTCGTCCTAAACTTAAACCATGATTAATAGGTCATTTTTAGTCGGAAAGGGTTTTGTAAAATCATTCTAAAGCCTCTTACAAACAAATAAGTTTAGAGTTAAAGAAGTGAGGGTTCTTGAGCTCGGGGTCGAGTTCTTGTGGAAGAATTTCATCATTCTTCAATTCTTGGTATGTAAGGCTACCTAAAGCATTGGATTGTGTTCATCCATGCACCCCTTCGTCTACTTGAGTTAAGTTCATGAGTAAAAATCAAATAATGTAAATCTCGTGATCTTGAGTTCTAAGTTCTTATACATGTTTGAGTCCTCATGGATGTACGTGAGTAAATTGATGAGTTGCATTGTTACGAAATCAAGAAATAATAACCTTAATCGTATGTTTGATATCCTAGCCCTAAAACTTATTGCTTTTCTTGTATGCTGACTGAATTAAGATTATGCATCTAATTTTTTAAACTGAGTAAGTTGAACTCGAGAAGTACATTTTCTTATTTCATATATGCATGTAATGAATACTTATTATGTCTTATATGTTGAGCCTGGATGATATGATGTTACTTGACCGAAATTAGAGAGAGTCTTACATGATGTGAGTTAGAGTCTTGAGTTGCATTTCATTTTGTTCCAATTTTGAGTTATGGAGTTACTTGAGAAAGTTGGTGTTGAGCTGATTTAAGGTGAGTATGAGTTGATGTTCATAAGCATATTTTAGTGTTGGAAGGAGTATTGAGCACCGAATTGGATAAGAGGAAAATCCCCAAAACTACGTTGCCAGGCGTAGGATGGTCGTGCAGTTAAATATGAAGGCCCATGTCCCAATAAATGGACACTTTCTTAGGATCCGAGAGAGAGGGAGAGGTTGGCGTCCTTTAACTTGGCAAGTTTCGGATAGGTGTGGCACCAACGTCAGCATCGTTGTGTATCACCAAAACTCATGGTAGTGGAGAGTTATGTCTGTTAGAGTAACTTTCAAGCAATACTTGAGTTAACATATCATGATTTTTAAACCGAGTTGCATTAAACATTTTAGTCTAATCCTAAAGCATGGTTTTCAAAACTTTAAACTTGAATCATTTATCTGAGTTGAGTTATGAGGTGGATGAGTTAGATCTCAAGTCGACTTAGCTCAGTTGAGTCTAAGACATATCTGTTTCTTGAGCTATTTTACATACCAATATATTTCATATACTGACGCTCATTTGGGATTACATCGTTAATTATGTAGACACAGGTAATAAAGGACTTCAACAGGTGCATCATTGAGGTTCAAAGTTCCTGAGTTTTAGAGTTGGTGAGCCCTCCTTGCCATCTGGAGGAGTCTTTCTTTTATTTCACTTTTATTTCTATTTTCTTTGAGTTGGGTAGCCATGGCTTGTCGTGGTACCATCTAGATATTTAGAAGTAAAGGCTTCATAGACCTTGAGTAGAGTATCATGGAGTATTTTACTTTCCAAAATGGATTTATTTTAGAGATTATTTTATGACGCCTTTATCTTTCCCTTAATGCTTTTATTTGAGTATTCTTCCACTGTTGAGTAAAATGTTACAATGAGGTCAGATGGTTCTCATGAGGAATCAACAATGGTTCCTCAAGTGCCGACCAATCCGAGGGTATCCTCCCGGGGCATGACATAGAGTAGTTTTTCTAGAAGGAAAGCAAGAAGCTCTGGTTTATGCAATTTTCATTGAGCCTTGGAGACTTGAAAGTTAAACGCATTAAGTTGTAAATTAAATTGAAATTTATTTTGAGATTGGTGATTGGTACTAGCTTAACCTATTTTCTCATTATTACTAATTAAATTTGGTTTTCCATGAGTAATATACCTTATAATGATTGTTAAAATCCTTAAGGGAAACATGTTGAGCAATATTAGAGTAAGGGTCCATAGAATTGTATGTGAAATCTAAAATTTTAAATCTACTATGAGAAACAGATCGCATCCATGCTGCATAAGTGCGTATTTAATTTAATTGTTAGAGTAATCATTAGGCAATCATGATTCATAGGTTTAAGAACTTTTAAGAATTTGAAATTTTCATTCTTGACTATGAAATAGTGCAGCCTTTAGTTGCTATCAAATTTTTCTTTCATCAATAATTATCCTATATACTATTTGTCTTTTTCGGTATGTATAATTAGTGTATTAAGAAGTTGATTCACTTATTATGTTGTGGAGCTGATTGTTATTGTTAATTTGTGTTTTAAGGGATGCACTATTAAGATTTAGGTCTAAGCTTAAAAGTTAGGAATATTGAGACTAGACCGTAACTAGCATAACTAACTTTGTTAATCAATATTTTGAAATAGATTAAGGCAAGTGGGGGTTGTTGTTGTTAGTGTTGTATACATGCAAGGTTATAGAATTTATTACTAGTGAGGTTGGTGAGACTTTAAGCTTTAATGCTTGCTTTTCAAATATGTTTTAAAAATATATTTTTCTCTGTATGGTCCATGTGTTTGGACAAGTATGCGCTCCGCAAAATTAGTGTTCTTTGATCAGCCCCAAATATGCTATTTTATGAAGAATATGAAATATTTATTTTATTATAACTTATTTATGACATGATGTTGGGTATCTTTCTTTATTATTGTAATATGGTTACTAGGGACACATATAGATGCCGTAATATGTTAGGGACAAGCCCATGTTGTCATAATATGTTAGGGGCTTTGTATTCGTACTATACATTTGGAGCATTATACATGATGTTTTAGTCTTTGTCAGAGTGCTTGGCTGATCTTCTACACTGTCGTTTGTAAGAAGCGATAATGTGGTTTGAGTTGGTACATATGGTGTCCTTTTTGAATATTTATTTAGACTTGTTGAGCATCATATTATGAAATGTATTCTTATCCATATTAATTACATATCTATTTCATAGTTGTATTTTCTAACAATTGTTCCAGGAGTATTAAAGTAGTCAGTCAAGGATCTTATTAGATTATATTTATATATAGCTCACCCTTGACTTGCATGTCTATGCAGATATTATTGAATAGCGTAAGATTATTTGTTGATGAGTTCGCTCTCGTGGATTTTGTTGCTGAGGGGATCCTTCCCATTATTTATGGAGGCTACTATTTCATCTCCATCTATTTATAGATCATGCTTTTTTTCTTGAGATATGCATGCCCGACAGTTGAACTCATATAACTCTATTAGATGCTCCATGATCTTATTGTGGGATTTGGGCAAGAGATATCTTGATAAACGATCATTTCCTTTCATAAATTGATATATAATTTGGTTTGATATATATTCTATTTTTTTTAGTATTGATGAGTTTTGGAGTTGCACATATTTTATCTTAGCGCTTAGATAATTTGGATGAGTGTAAGAATGTTTGTTCTCCTGACAGATGCTGTTAGCAAGTGCAAGTCATATCTAAGGGGTATTTTGGGATGTCACAAAGTTAACATCAAAGAGTAGGCTTTATGTCTTAGGTCACGGAGCAATGTTGGTAGAGTGTTGTTCATGGGTATGTCGGTGCCCATATTTATGAGCTTAAGGTTGGTAGACATTTAGGATATATTCTCTTTTTCATTTCTTGTTCATGCATTGAGTTAAATGAAGTTTAAACTTTGAATATTTTTCACGGATGGCTAAAAAGCGTGGTTCTTCCTTCGTTATGCAATCTAATGCAGCTGTTAGATGTTGTGCAGGACATTGTACTACCTCCAATGGTAGTAAGGGTAGGTCTCATCTTACTAGAACTCAAACTAGGGCACCTGCCACTCCTCAATCGGGTGTTGTGATGTTTGAGGGATGTTGATAGGCCAAGGGTAGTTTGAGGCTTAAGACATGAAACCTTTGGTGGTTGAATTGGTGAAAATAACTTAGAATAAGGACAGAGCATCCAAGATAGGCTTCTAGTAGCCTAAAACAAATAGGAAAAGTATGCAGATCGCATTTTAGACTAGTGAGCAGGTTCTTCTAAAAGTGTCACCCATAAAAAGTTTTATGAGATGGTAAGAAGGGAAAGCTTAGTTCACGATATATTAGTCCATTCAAGATTCTTTAGTATGTAAGGAAAATGGCATATTGGGTTGGCTCTACCAACTAGCTTATTCAAAATTCATTCAGTGTCTATGTTAAAAAAATACCATGGGGATGGAGATTATATCATCAAGAGGGACCCAGTCTTATTGGATAAGAATCTTCGGTATGAGGAAAACTAGTTGTAATTCTTGATTAGGATGTCTAAAAGTTGAGGACCAAGGAGATTAAGTTAGAGAAGGATCAATAGGAGTATCCTCTGGTTGAGGAATCCTCTTGAGATACTGGGAAAGACATGTAAGATAAGTATCCTCAGTTGTTCAACGATTTAGGTGTTGTAATTCTTGATTGGGATGTCTGAAAGCTGAGGACAAAAGAGGTTAAGTTAGAGAAGTATCAATGAAAGTATCCTCTGATTAAGGAATCCTCTTGAGATACTAGGAAAGACACATGAGATATGTATCCTCAGTTGTTCAACGATTTAGGTACTACTTTGTACATACCTTAGCCAGTTTTCCTACTTTAATCACTCGACGATCGATGAGTAATGAGTAAATTGGTATCTATTTTAACTCGAGGTCTCTATGTTTATGGATAGACAGATGGGGAAGGGAATTGGGCCAGAAAACTCTTGAGTAGTAACTTGAAAATTTAAAACCTAGAGAAGACTTAGATGAAATCTATGTCAGCTGAAGTCTGATGTGCTGTTAAAATACAACAATTTTGATGCTTAAAATTTAGAATTTTATGTGCTCACAATGTGATGGTAGTAGGTTTGATGTGTTTTTATGCTAGTTTTGCAGGATTTCAGGGTTGAGACTATTTTTGGGCAAAGTGTGCAGAAGTTGCTGAAGTTGAAGATTCACGAGACCCTTTACGGGTCATAGAGTATTCTATGAGCCATAAAGGATGTTTTGTGTACATTTTCAATGAAAGGTGTATCTCTAAAGTTGAGTCTACGAACATGCAGAGGAGTCATAAAAGACTTTATGAGTCGTAGATTCAGTCTCGTGCCCTGAGGATCAGAGGATGAGGACTTTATGAAATTTCATCAAACGAAACCCCCTACGGGCCGTAAAACCCTTTATAGTCCATAGAGGGGTCTCATAGAATATAAGTCCAGAATTGAAGCAACAATTCATGAAGGCCCGACTACGAGCCGTAAAGTGTTATACAACCCATAGAGCACCTCGTAGAGCCTGCCGACCCATTTGTCCTATTTTGTTTTTGCTTTGTATATTAAATACTATAAATAAGTTTTTTAGATTATTTTTCAAAGAGAACGAAGGGAGAACAGAAAAGAAGTATTAGGGAGTTTGAGAAAAACTTATAAACATTAATTTTATCTTCTAATTTCAATCTTGTGATTCTTATTGAAGAGTTGGATTTTCTTGTACTTAATTCTATCGCGGAAGTGCTCCATTATATTATTCAAATTCATAAGTCTTGCATTTATACTGATCATGAGTAGCTAAATCCACAACTAGGGTTGTGGGAATCCAGAACCATGAAGAACTAACAAGGTAAAATGGAATAATTCATAATTCTTGAAAAATGTGCATGCATGTATTAATTAATTCTCTTCATTTTGAATGCTTTCTAGTGGTGGATGATATTAGAAGCCACCTAGTGTTATTGTCTGGATCAAGTTAGTAACGAATAGAAAAAGAGATTAATTAAAAGGATTCGATCGATGTTTCTCGTCTAACCAACCAAAATGGCCAAGGGGAAGTTGTGCTGGGACAATATGTAAGGATTAGTAATGTCGCACTACTAGGATGGACCAAATCATGTAGTAAATTCACCTCTCTCCTGGGCCAAATAGTTTGGTGAACTCAACTTACCGTCAACATGCTACAGACTAAAAAGGAATTCGGTTATCTGTTAATACTGAGTTAGAAAATCATGGGGAACACAATACCCTAATTTCTCTTCATATTGGTTAAACACTTCTCTTAGCTTACCATTACTTTTACTAATTATTATAAACACCCCGCCCCCTCTTTAGGGAGATAAGTTGGTTAATACACCAGAATTGCAATTGAATTCTTCAAAGTCTACCTTATTCCCTATGGAATTCGACCCTAACCTTGGTTAGGTCATCTATCTTGACGGCGACCATTTTAGCCTGAAAAAAAAGATGTAGTCCGGGCGACATCAAGATTTTAGCGCAGTTGCTGGGGAATACGGCTAGAGTTGTCTAATTCAAGTAATTTGGGAATTAATCCTTATTTCCTTCATTTTACGTTTTTTGTTGTTTTTGATTTCTTGCAGGGTATAAGTGTAGTGTGTGCCAAACACGTAAAGTCAAGGCATACCCTTGACTCCATTTAACTCAGAGTTCTAGAGAAGACTAAGAAGAATGGCCCAGGATAATGCAAACAACGTGGCAAATGCGGCTCTGAACCGGAATGAGAATGAGAATTGCAAATAATGACAACCCACCTCCTCTTGAGGAGATTGCTCTATAGCCATGACTTTAATGCCAAAGCTTATCAGTAGAATCAATATCGACTGAACCTATGGCTGTGGAGTTTACTAGAGCTGTTGTTTTACCACCACTACCGGCAGACACAAAGTTCGTGGTTTCAAGTGGGTTGCTTTAGATGTTGCAAAACCGTGGTTTGTTTATGGGCGTATCATCAGAGGATACGCATAGTCACCTACTCAAACGACCCCAAAAAGTGACCAAAAATGTGCCTTGAAATATCCAGAATTTTAAATTCCATATATCTAAAAGTAGGTGCACTATATCGAAAATCTGACTTCATACACTTGTTCAGGGGGTCAAAATATGGGGATAACGGTCTAACCCTGATTTAAGAGCAAATGATTAGCAATTTCAGTTTTCATAATTTTTCTTATCTAAAATCAATCTGCGATAGCACCGTAACGTGCAGCTGTCACGGATATGTGTTAATTTGGCCTCCGCGATAGGTTCGCATTGTGGACCAGATGCGGACCGGTTTATTTTGTTGCCAGTGATTTCTATCTCGGTCCAAGGCTTTTGGGTCTTGGGCCTAAGTGTTCTCAAACGTGATTTACCTATAATTAACGTTAGTTCACCCTTATATCATCCTACACATTTTCCAATACTCACTCAAACACTTAGCCATATTTTCACTCCAAAATTCAAGTCTTAAAACCCTTATCCAAAACTAAAGATTTCCTTCAAACTTCAAGCCTCCATTATCAATCTACATCAAGAACTTCTTCAAAGCTAAGGTTTGCGGGTTTTAGCCATAGGTTCCTTTCACCCATGGTGCCCTAATCTCCTTTTTACTCAATTTGCATAATTTAAAGTTGATTTTACAAATGGGTTTACAATTATGAACATGTCTATGAACTATGTTAAAGCTGGATAAAGTTGTGACTATTTTGCTATGTTTTGAGCTATAAATCTTGGATCTAATATAAGATTTGATGAGGGAATCTATTGTATATTGCTTGAGGGTGTTATCATGTATCTATTTAAGGTTTTACATGGGATTTTCTTGCATGATTTCATCTCTAAATTTTATGGTTTTATACTACCATTTCACACCATCTAAGTGTTTGTGAAAATGTTTGGTTATGGTTTCTTGAGGAATTGAAGGTCCAAAGCATGAGACATGATATGATTGATTTTACGATGATGAAATGAGCTTATGAATATGATAAATCCTATATAAGGTGTTGCATTAGACCATGCATAATCCAGAGGGTCTAGAAACCCAGATAACCGAGATGGGGGTGTGTACTCATCAACCGAGGGAAAGGTTTGTACTTCTCCACCTAGTGATGGGCCGGCATCATCACTAACCGAGTTGGGGTCTTGTACTCATCAACCTAGTAAAGAGTTAGTACTTCACAACCTAGGGGCGACATCATCACCAACCGAGTAAAGGGTTAGTACTTCACCACCTAAGTGATGGGGCGGCATCATCACTAACCTACCAAGGGGTTTGTAATTTGGAAATCTAGTTTGTTCTATTCTACACATATGATATCTTACATGAGTATGAGTTGTTAAGCATGTTTTACTTTAGCATTGAGTATACACGCCATATTGTTGTATGTTGTCTATTGCCTATTGCTATGCATTTAGATTATGATGTCTATCTATTGTTGCATTGCATCCTACATACTTAGTACATTCAAATGGCCTCCTCTGTGATATTATGTTC
>JAOTQR010019129.1:0-17248 GCA_025774065.1 Solanum ossicruentum
GATCATGAGTAAAGCCCATAACTCTCATTATTCGATTCACCCGAGATATACTAAAAGGTGCTAAGGTTTAAGAGAAGTGTATTGGTCGCATGGTATGAGTAAGGATGTAGTCCAATTGTATCCGAACACTCTAATTATCAACAAACAAAGGTAGAATACCAAAGTCTCGGTGGTTGGACCCAAGATATTGAAATTTTTACTTGGAAGTGGGAAGAGGCAAACATGGATTTTGTGGTTGGTTTGCCTTGGACCCAAAAGAAATTTGATTCATTTTGGGGTATTGTTGACCGAAGGACTAAATCAACTAATTTCTTATCGGTTGAGCCTATATTCAATGTCGAGGACAATTCAAACTTTGTAGGACATGTCGAGGTCTTGCATGTTGGAATTCAAGGTTAATTAGGGTGATCATCTATCATTTATTGAGCTTGCTTATAACAATAGCATTCATGCTATCTATGGTGTGGCACCTTTTGGGGTTTTGTGTGGTAGAAGGTGTAGGTCTTTGGTGGGATGGTTTGAGTTAGATGAGATGACTTCTATAGGTATGGGTTTATTGTTGGAGGCTATTGCGAGAGTGGGATTAGTTAGGGAAAAGTTGAAGATGGTTCGAAGTCATCCAAGTGTTTTACTTAGATGTTGGAAAGAGGGATCACGAGTCTTGTATTGGTGTTTGGATGGATGTGAAGGTATCACTTATTAAGGGAACAATGCATTTTGGAAAGGAGGGCACATAAGTTTCCCGGTATGTAGGCCCTCATGAGATTGTTGAGTGATGCAGGAATGTGGCCTATAAGTTGGATTTGCCTTCGGATGTGAGTTTTATTCATTCAATTTTCTATGTGTCTAAGTTGAGGAAGTTGGTTTGGTGATACTAGTGAAAATGTTCCTTTGGAAAGAGTTGAGGTTGAGGATAACTTGTCTTATGAGGAAGTTTCGACTGAGATCTTGGATGGGCAAGTGGAGAGGCTTCAAGACGAGGATCAACATATTGAAAGTGCTATATCGGGAGCGGAATCAAGTAGGATACGACCCTACCTCTATCCTTTCTAATCTATTCTAGCCTAAGGTATTAGGTTCTTCTTATTCTCAATGGTCCTAATTCTTTCTCTCATGAATCTTATTACATGGCATGCATACATGTGCATGAAAGTGATTTATTTTACGATATGCTGCTTTAAAATGATTTGAATACATTTTGATACGAGTTTTAACAATTTGGTGATTTTCAAATGATGAATTATGCATTGTACCTTGTGATTGGAAGTTTCATGTTCTAATATCAAGTTTTTCAAGCCTTGCTCTTACACATTCAAGGACAAATGTTCCTAAGGGGGAGATGATGTAAGGACCCGGATTTTTTTTATAGCTTTAATGATGCTTGAGATTTGGTTTCTAAAAGTTTTGGGCCAAGGTGACACCTTATGGAACCTCCGAGCTTAATCTAAAATTCACTTTCAAGACTCTCATTTATGTTGTTTAAGACTATCATGGGTATCCTACATCAAGTCAATTTCAAAGGAATTTCAATGGCTAAGTTTTTCATAAGTACCGAGTGAAGGGTCAATTTTAAATGGGCATATCTCTTGGCACAAACTGAACTATGTGGCCCACGACCTATCACATTAAAGCTCTTTGAATTAGCTTTCCAAACACTTGGTTTCACCTTATTTCGAGTTTGGATGAAGAAGTTATGCCCATTTTCGTAAGATCTTCCTGTGCAGCGTTTCCATACGGGCCGGCAAAAGGGCAGTGAGACATCTCACGATTCATGAGACTACCCTTGAGCCTGAGACGACCATTTTTTTGGCCAAGTCTTGTACCACAAATAGCCACACGAATCGTGTGGTGTGGCACCGGCCGTGAGGCCCTCCGTGAGGCTTCAGGAGTGAAATTTTTATAAGTGTTGAGCCAAGTTCCAACTTCCAGAAATTGTCTAAGCGTGGGTTCATGGGCAGCTAAACGGACCGTGTAATTCTATATGGACCGTTTACCCTCCATTTAAGTGGCTTTGATAAAATTTTCCTCCGACTCATTAATGTCGTTTTCGTAAATTCAGTTATTTCTATTGATCTTTTTGGAATTCCTATGTTATTCTAAGGTCATCTAAAGACCTAAAATCTATTTCCAACATTCAAAATCACTCTTCATATTTTAAAAATCCTCACAAAAACTTTCCACAAAGAACTCCTGGAGACTTCAACATTTGGGCTAGGGAAGTCAATTCTTTTTCAAATTCTTTGGGTTTTTTTTCATCTTGGTGAAGGTATGTGGGTTTGATCCTTGATTTCCTTCCAATCAAGGAGACCCAAATTATTTTCAAGCAATTTTATGAATTTCTACCTTACTTAAATTGGGGTTTTGAATGTTATGATCCCTAAAATTTTATTTATGCATGGGTAGTGTTTACTTGATGATTTTATGGTGATTTACATCATTATATGAGGATTTACTTAGGGTTTATGGAATTATAAGTATGCATGTCCTCTTTAAAACTTGTTTATGCATGGATGATCTTATGTTGGATTTAAGTATGAATTTAATGATGCATTTACTTTAATTTCACAATATATTATTGATTTTAGATCTAAACCTAATTACCCATGCCTTATTCTTATCATTTATAGCATTCACATTCATGATATTGGACTATTTTGAGAAATTATGTTATGGGTTAAGCCCATTATGTTCTATGATATGATTTTGATAAAATAATGGATATAATAAGAATGTGATCACATATATGTCTATTTATTATGGCTCTTTGAGCATTTTGGGTGCTTGCACCATTTTGTATATGAATGGGTTATTTTTATGCATGAGTATATTGACTACGAAATTACATTTGGACTTTAAGCCCAAGAATGCATTGAAATGATTTTGAAAATGACTAGTGTCTCTTGAATATATATATATATATATATATATATATATACATATATACACACACACACACACACACACACACACACACAGACACACACATACACATATGTATTCTTGTGGGATGATGACTTAGCACCAATGGATAGAGGGTTCTCTCTCTATCCTCGAACTATGTGCCTAGCATGGGTTCCTTTCTGAAATAGGAGGCCTGTAAGGAAATATACCTCCAAAATGGGATTACCCGTAAAGAGAAGAAATGATATGATATGTTTTGATATGAAAATCCTATCCGAAATGGGAGGCCCGTAAGGAAGGTTGCTTTATACGAAATGGGAGTCCTATAAGGTGAAGCATGGTTTACCCTTGGCAAGTAAACCACCTATTTAGCAATGAGGGGTAATCATTGGGATTACAAGTAATAGCCCGCTTGGTCTTATTCAAGTCGATTGAGGTCATATTCCCAATATATGTATAAGCATTCATTTTCATGTCATGCATCATGAATTTCATAGCATCTTGCTACGTTACATTCCTTGCTGAATAGCTCTTCTACATTATGTGCCCTTGCCATCTAACATTGATATGCAGGTTTTGGTAAGTTACATGCATTGCGTCCCACATACTTAGTATATTTAACGTACTAGCTGATACTTTTGCCTATATGATCTCACTGTAGGGACCGGAGATTACTGTCACCCACCGTTTGATGGCTAGATTGGGTTTTGAGATATTTGTTATGGTGAGTCCTATCTTCCAAGGAAAAACCACCATTCCTCTACCTTAAGTTTCTTTTGTTTATGTTATCCATACTTTGAGGGTGAGCCTGGAACATGTCTTGGCTCCCGTCCTATCTTATGACTAGAGGCATTGTTGGACATCTTGTAGACTCTTGTCAGATTTATGTGTTATGTGTTGTATTTGAACCTTATGATCATGGTTATCTTTTGATTATGGCTATTGTGGCTTGATTATGGGAATTATGCTATATATGTATGTTTGATGCGAAATTGTGAAGGATCCTAAGTCCTGAATTGCCCCATAGCATGAGTCATACTTATCCACCTCTTAGTCTTTAATTATATGCTATATATTATGTGGAGCCATATTAATCCCTTTCTTTATGATATCTCCATAGAATGAGTCCTATTTCTTCATCTATTAGAACTATGTGTTTACTTTTAAATACGCTTCCGAACCAATGATGCGAATTTTGGTGTTTTGAGGCTTGTTTGGGGACTCTTGGGTTCCCATTCGCCATGTCACTCCTAGACCCCGGGTCCGTGTTGTGACACATACTTAGGCTCAAATGCCAAATCATAATCCATAATCATAATACTCATGCATAGGAATATCCCATTCATATACAAGATGGTGCAAGCACCCAAGACGCTCAAAGATCCATAATCAATAGACATACATGTGATCACAATATCGTCATAACCAATATCTTATCAAAATCATATCAAAGAATATAATTGGGCTTAACCCATAACATAATTTCCATAAATTCTCATGAACATGAATGCATATTTTATGAATGATGTGAGAATGTCATGGTAATTGAGATTCAATCTAAAACCATTAATATAATAAGAAATTCAAGTAAAAATATAGTTAAATCCACCTTTGAAATCTTATTATAATCACCCATGCTTAGATTCAAACATTTAAGGACTATGCATATTCAAATATTCATAATAACAATGTATTTCAGTATTTCAAAGCTTAATTCTTCTTTAAATCCATAGATAAACATAACCCATTCATTAATGGAATTTAAAAAATCAAAATATTTTAAAACCCCAAACTAAAGTAAGCAAAATTCATGTAGATTCCTTGAAAATAGCTTGGGTCTCCTTGATTGGAAGTAACCAAGGATCAAAACCCACATACCTTCACCAAGATGAAGAAAACCCCAAAGAATTTGAAGAAGAATTGAGTTCCCTAGCTCAAGTGTTGAAATCTCCAAGAGTTCTTTTGTGAAAAGCTTTTGAGAGGATTTAAAATATGAGGAGTGATTTTTGAATGTTTGAAATAGGTTTTACGTCTTTAGATGGTTATTGGATAGCATATGAATCCCCAAAAGACCAATAGAAACAACCAAATTTACGAAAACACCATTAATGAATCGGGTAGAAAATTTGGTCGGAACCAGTTCAAGGGAGGGTTCACAGCCTGTGTGACATTACATGGTCCGTGAACTTGCTGGTGAACCCACACTTAGCAAAAATTATGGAAGTTAGAACTTGACTTCAACACTTAGAATTTTTAGCACCAAAGTGAGCTCCACGGTTGGGTACACGACATGTGAGCCTCATCACGGTTCGTGTGGCTGGGTGTGGCACCAACCTTAGCGAAAATAATCCTCCCGCGCCAACCTGTAAGAACCCACGGCCATCTCTATGGGCCGTCCCACTCACCACGATTCGTGGGGTGAACCATGGCACAACACTTAGCCAAGAATAATTCTCCACACCAAGATTAAGCACACTTATGATTTTCTCCATTGTTGAAAGCCATACGGCTAGTACCACTGATAGTAACCCAATACTAGGAAAAAAATGGATGTTTTAGGTCCAAGGCCATTACCAAGGTTCGTGTAAAGCCTCACTGCCCCTATAGGTGCTCGTGTGGCAACACTACACATGAGGGTCTTACGAAAACAGGCATAACTTCTTCATTCAAACTCTAAATGAGGTGAAACCAAGTATGTTAGAAATCTAATTCAAAGAGCTTTAGTTTGATGGGTCGTGGTTCACCCAATTCATTTTTTCCTAAGAGATATTCCCAGTTAAAATTGACCCTTCTATAGGTACTTGTGAAGAACTTAGCCAATAAAATTCCTTTGAACTTGACTTGATATAGGAGACCCATGATGGTCTTAAACAACATAAGTAAGCTTGAATTGAAAGCTTAAAAGTGAACTTAGATCGAGCTTGGAGGTTCCATAAGGTGTCACCTAGGCCCATACCTTTCCGAAACCAAATAGCAAGCATCACTAAAGGTATACAAAAATCCGGGTCCTTACACCCATAATTACAAAATGAAGAAGGGGAGACTGCAACAGGGAGAAATTATTTTTTTCTCATTCAGTTTATTTAAATTAGATGTTTGTTCCACATTTTAACAAACAAAACTGATGAGACAACGGAGTACTTACTGTTTTTTAGTTGTTGTTGAGAAATGAGAAGTGGATCCATGTCAAATACAATAGCTCTACATAAACAATCAGCAAAAAGATTTGTGTTTACCATGTAAGATCAAAGACATATAACAAAGAAATGTTCTACTCATGAAAAACTAAATCAATTATATACTAGATAAATCTTTAAAAACTTATACCTGAAACAAAATTGATTCAAAAGTCTACTCATGGTCTTTGTATCCGAAATGTGACATCATCTTCTCGATCTACTGAATTTTAAAATAAACAAATATCAATGATAATATATAGAATTTTAAGATAAACAAATCACTTTTCATAAAATTTTAAAACAAATAAATACCACTTATAACTGATAGAACTTTACGAGAAATAAATACAATTTTCAATGCTGAAATGTAAGAGTAACATGTGTAAAGTCCATTTATTTTTTTTAAATCAAAATGAAAGAAAATTTTCTTATATAAAGAGACCGAGATAAATAAATTATGACCAGCCCAAACTAATGCTGATGTACATCATAAAACAATAACATTCTCTCCAAACAATTTTAAGTGTTTGCTATCACTCTTACTAAATTTATTTGTAATTTTTGCATTCTATTATCCATTATTACATATATGTTTTTATAGAATTTTTGTCGTTTTAACGAATCATTACAAATTTATAGGAGACCCACGTACAACACACATGTCCAGAAACTAGTTTGTTTATATATGATAAGACTCTTATCCAAGGTTATCCTTTTTATTCTATAGTTAAAATAGTGACGCATTTACATGGTTGTGTTCCAAAATGATATTCATATGTACTTTTCTTGTCACACTTTAAAAAATTTATTTGTAATTGTTGCATTCTATTACTTATTGCATCTATGCCTTTTTATAGAACTTTTATAATTCTAACGGATCTATGAAAATTTTCATAAACAAGTAAAACAAAAAAACAAAGTGAAGTAAACAGAAATAAAAAAGCTTGTGAGAATAACTTATGTGTCATTTGTTTTGATCATCCCAGGCATTTGTACTTGATGTCTATGTTGGGAATTTGAGCAATATTTAACCAGTATTCCCCCTTGTCAAATTCTAGTTGTGGTGTGAGCAATGGGCATTTGGAAATATGTAGTTGACAGAGGGAAGAGGGCATCCCTTCTACTGGATGTTATTGGAGATTAGGGTAATTCTCAACTATCAGGTGAGATAAGGAGGGCAGTGATGATTTGTGAAAGGATTGGAGATTATGTAAAATCGAAATGATCAGATACCAAAGAGAAGAGGGAAGCTTCCCTTGTTCCAGAAGTGACTAAATTTGAGGTAGGTTACCCTGAATACGTAGATATTCAAGAGAGGTGAGGCTTTTCAGAGGTTAACTGCTTAATGTGTTGAGATTGGATACCCAAAGTTTTTGAATAGAGGAAGGCAACTCCCAATCAAGAATCTCTTCCTCACTCTCATCATTCCTGATCCATAACACTCTGAGACAGGGGAGTCGCCACTCCTTTCGTCGGTTCACCTGTTTCGTGCAATTGTCTATCTGGAGGACTTGTAAATTGAAGGTCAACCCTCCTTTAGGAAAGGATTCTATTTCTGGACAACCAGATAGACACAGTTTCTTAAGAGATGGAAGGAGTTCCTGCATACAATCAGGTAGCCACTTCAAATTCAAGTAGTCTCGAATAGACAAATGCGTCATCGCAGACAGAAAGTTGCCACATGACACCAAAAATTTTTCAACATTCTCACAATTATAAATATAGTCTTTCAGTGGCACTGTGGTAATAGGAATAAAAAACCTAGTAAGGTTGGGGCAACTCACTACACTCAAAGTATGTGCTCTTGGGAGCAACTCAGATGATATATCATCTACACAATCACATTCTTTCAGTGTCAATTTCTCGAGAAACATCTCACCAACTGGCAACTCCAATTTCAATTTCTGGCAACCATATATCCTTACTCTTTTCAAGGTACTAGGCAGTATGCTAAAAGGTAACAAGGTAAGAGAATTGTAGTTATCAATACATGATTCAATAATCTGCTTCATTCCCTCAAGTTGGGTTGTGAACAGACGAGAATCATCAAAAATAATTCCAACCTTAGGACAACCAATAACTACAAACTCTTTTAAACTTGAAAGTTGGATGGATATCTCAACACTGAGCTTAGGGAAATTTCTAGTGAAGAGCTTCTCAAGTGTAGGGAACTCTCCATTTCCTAGTACTTGCCACTGCTTCCACTCTGGCGTATCTACAAATTTAAGCTTCTCAAGAGAGTTGAAAGGCTTTTCGGAGAATGAACTTCCATAGAATTCTTTCGTTACCTCTCTCATTCCATCCATCCCTCTAATGGAAAGGAATTTCAAAGGAGGAAGTTGACCTAGTACAAGCAAGGAATAACAGTTCTTGCAGTTGACAATATACAATTCTACTAGCTTAAGAAACAAAGGATCAGCTAGCAAATTTGAAAATTTTGTCCCTCTATATCCAGTGATTTGGAGTTCTTTTATGTTTCTATGTGGGCGTAACTCATCAAGTATGTCTTTTTTAGTCTGTGAATTGACAGCAATACTTTCACTCTACTCCAAAGATAACTTGTCAACTACTGTGGAGGCAAATTGGGTAGAGTGTGATTATTTCACAATTACTACCCAAAAATAAAACCCACTAAAAATAGTAAAAGAGGATAAATAAAAAAAGAACAATGAATTTATGAGGTATGATAAAAATATTATTTTTGCCTATGTCCTCGACACAATTGACTCAAATTTTATTTTACTCCAAATAATACAAGTGAAAAACTATAAGAGAGAAAGAAGAATAAATGCCTTATTAGATGAAAAGGCAAGTGAGAGGTGTATTTTAAATCCTAAAGCTACATTTCAATTCATAGGGAAAAAATTCCCTTACAAAATTTTTCATCCACGATGTGGGATGGACAAATAATAACAAAACTCCACCTTGGCCATCCCACATCTTCAATTCTCTAAATAACGAATTCCATTTGTGTCTTCAGCTTTTGAACATCAATGTTCAACAATGTTGATCAAGTCCAAACAATGTCCAACCTTGATCACAGTCACCACTTTTGTTAGAATATCAGTAGGATCCTCTGTAGTCTTGATTTTCTGCACTATGACTCCACCTTCTTCTATGATTTCTCATATGAAGTGATACCGAACATCTACGTGCTTTGTTCTTGCCTGATAAACTTGATTTTTTGCTAATTGAATAGCACATTGACTACCACAAAATATTGTTATAATATCTTGTCTGATACCAAGTTCCTTAAGCAATCCTTGAAGCCAAACTGCATCCTTCACAACCTCCACAATTGCCATATACTCTGCTTCAGTTATAGACAAAGCAACTATTGACTGTAAAGTAGACCTCTAACTAACTAGTGCTTTTGCAAAAGTAAACACATAACCAGTAGTTGACCTTCATTTCACCAGATCACCAGCATAGTCAGAGTCATAATATCCAACTACACATGAATTTTCTTCCTGCTAAAAAACTATCCCAACATCCATGTATTATGAAAATACTGCAAAATCCATTTCATAGCTTTCCAATGTTCACATCCTAGATCATGTGTATATATACTCATAATCCTAACAACACGTGAAATGTCAAGTCTTGTGCAAACCATTTCATACATTAAGCTACCAGCAACACTTGCATATGGTACCCTTGACATAGATTCTCTTTCGACTTTATCCTTTGGCGACATATCAACACTAAGCTTAAAATGGGGAGCCAATAGGGTGCTAACTGGTTTAGTTTTTTCATCCATACCAAATTGATCTAGCACCCTCTTCAAGTATTCTTTCTGAAATAAACAAAGTCTTTTTTAAAAGTCTGTCCCTTGTTATTTTCATGCTAAGAATCTTTTTCACATCTCCCAAATCCTTCATCTTAAACTTCTTACCTAGTTGAGCTTGCGGCTTCTCAATTTCTGCCAAATTCTTGGAAGTTTTTAACATATCATCAACATATAGGAGAAGATAAATGAAAGAACCATCTTTAAGCTTTTGCAAGTATACAAAGATCGTATTGGCTTATCACGTACTTCTGTCGCACCATAAACTTGTCAAATCTTTTATATCATTGTCTTGAAGATTGTTTCAATTCGTACAATGATTTTTCAAGTTTACACACCATGTTCTCCTTCCCTATAACTTTGAATCACTTTGGCTGAGTCATGTAGATTTCCTCTTCCAAATCACCATGTAAAAACGCTGTTTCTACATACATCTCAACTAGTTCTAAATCTAATTGTGCTACTAAAGCCAACAAAACTCTAATGGAGGAGTGTTTCATGACTAGAGAAAATACCTCATTGTAATCAATTGTCGTGATCCAGACCTAGGGTCTAGGAGTGACATGACGAATGGGGACCCGAGGGTCCCCAAACGAGCCTCGAAGTATCCAAATTCATACCATCGGTTCGGAAGCGTATTCAAATAGTAACACATAGTTCTAAGGGATGAGAAAATAGGACTCATGCGATCAGAACATCATAGGGAAAAGTATATAACATGGATTCATATAACACGTAGCACATAAAGACTAAGAGGCGGGTAAGTATGACTCACTCTATGGGGGCAATTCACGACTTAGGATTTTCCATATTTGCACATCGAACATTCATACATATGATAATTCTCATAATAAATCAATGATAGCCATAACTAATAAATAAACCTAATCATGAGCTTCAAATACAACACATGACATATAGATCCAACAAGAGTCTACAAGATATCCAACAATGCCTCTAGTTATAAGATAGGATGGGGCCAAGACATGTCTCGGGCTCACCCTTAATGTAAATAACACAAATGGAAGCAATATAGGTAGAGGAATGGGGGCTTGTCCTTGGAAGGTAGGACTCATCACTAAAAAAGTCTCAATTCCGATCTAGCATCAAACGGTGGATAAAAGTAATCTTCGGTCCCTATATGGTGAGATCATGTTAGCAAAAGTATGCGTTAGTACATTGGAATATACAAATTATGCGGGCTGCAGTGCAAATGACTTATCAAATCTATACTTCAATGTTAGATGAAAAGGACACATAATATAGAAAGAATCATATATCGAAAGAAGAGTAGTATACGATATGCCATGAAGTCCATAATGCATGAGATTCAAATGCTCATATATAGTGGGGATGTGACCTCAACTGACATGAGTAAGATCAATATTACTTGGAATCGTGATGAAATCCCCTCATCGGTAAAGAGGTAGTCTACTTGCCAAGGTAAACCATACTTCACCTTATGGTAACAACACCCATTTCTTATGAAGCAACCTTCCTTACGGGAACAACAACGATTTCGGATTGGATTTTCATATATAACATATCATATCACATTATACTTTTCTTTACAGGAACAACACCCATTTTGGAAAGGAACCTATGCTAGGCACATAGTTCAAGAAAACAGAGAGAATCCCCAATCTATTGGTGCTAAATTGTCATCTCACAAGAATACGTATACATGTATATATACATGCTTTCAAAAGAGATAATAATCATTTCCAAAATCATTTCAATGCATTCTTAGACTTAAAGGACAACCACCATTCATAATAATTCATACTTAGGCTCAAATGCCAAAATCGTAATTCATAGTCACAATATTCATGCATAGGAATAGCCCATTCATATATACAAGATAGTGCAAGCACCCAAAATACTCAAAGAGCCATAATCAAAGACATATATGTAATCACATTCTTGTCATAACCAATATCTTATCAAAATCATATCACAGAACATAATTGGGCTTCACCCATTTCATAATTCCCATAAAAATGTAATATTCATGAATGCAAATGCCATGAATGATGTGGGAATAGCATGGGTAATTAAGATTCAATATAACATCAATAATATAGTATGAAATTCAAGTGAAAACAAAATTAAATTCATATTTGAAACATAATATAAATCACCCTTGCATAAATCAAGCTTTAAAGGGGACGTGCATGTTCATAAGCTCATAATTTCAATATAAAGCATCATAATAGGACTTAAAGTAACTTAAAATCATGAAAATAATGAAAACCCACATGTAAAGTAAGGCTAATTTCAAGGAAAATTTCCTGAAAAGATTTGAGTCCCATTGGTTGGAAGGAACCTAGGATCAAACGCACAAACCTTCACAAAGATTAAGAAAACGAAGAAAAATTTGAAGAAGAGATGAACTTCATTGCTTCTCAAGTTGAAATCCCCACTAGAGTTCTTAAGAGCATCTTTGAGAGAATTTCTAAGTGTAAGGATGAAATTTGAATGAAAAGAATAGGGTTTAGGTCTTTATGAAGTCTTTAGATAGCATAGGAAGTCATAAAAAACCCTTAGGAGAAGCCACAATTACAAAAAAAAAACATTAATGAAGTAAAATTCATATTATTTGCCAGGTGTCTGTGAGGAGATCTCATGGTCTATACAATGTTTCACGGACTGTGAAACCCACCCGTATAGCAACACTTAGGCAATTTTCAGAAAACGTTGCACAGATTTTTGGGTTTTAAGAAAACAGGCATAACCTCTTCATCCAAACTCTAAATGAGTCCAAACCAAATTCATTAGCAAGATAATTCAAAGACATTTAATTGGATAGGTTGTAATTCGCCCAGTTCTTTTTGTGCTAAGAGATATTACCCTTTAAATTTGACCCTTCTGTCGGTACTTGAGAAAAACTTAGCCAATGGAATTCCTTTGAACTTGGCTTGATGTAGGTGACCAATGATGGCCTTAAAACTGTATAAATAATCTTGAATTAAAGGCTTAATAGTGAACTTAGATTGATCTTGAAAATCCCATACTTAGAATTTTTTGACGAAAGAATCTCCTGCACGGAAGGACCACACGGGTCGTGTGGTATCACATGGTCGGTGCCACCGCTCGTGGAACCTCCCTTAGACAAAATAAAATCTCTCATGCTAAGAGTAAGCTATACATAGAAAAATTTCCACATTGAAGGCTATACGGTTAGCTATATGGCCAATGTGCATTCACACGGTCCGTGTGAAGTGGCTATGTCCCACTACTCAGTTCCAAACATTGGTGTTCCAAGCTCAAGGCCATCACGTGGACCTCCACACGGTCCATTAAGTGTCACACAACCCGTGTAGGGTCCAAGTATTATGTGCCTTAGCCCGAAACTGCACTCCAAAGTAACATATCCAAAATTAAGGCCAAGTATCACACCATTGGAGGGCACACGGGCCATTTGACCTCACACAGAACAGTAGTCTCCCTTGAGGTGACACTTGGTCCAAATTTTACAAAAATGAAAATCTTGATCTCCGATGAAGTTTCATAATGTCCAGGTTATTACATGAATTCCCTCCTTTTGAGCATATCATTCGCCACCAATCTTGCTTTGTAGCCAACATCTTCTTGGTTAGGAAATCCTTCTTTCTTTCAATATACCTATTTACACCCAATAGCTTTCCTGCCTTTCGGGAGGTTGGCCAGCTTCCAAGTATTGTTTTGATGAAGGGACTTCATTTCCTCATTCATTGCAACTCTCCACTTTTTTTCACCACTTTGGATAGCTTCTTTATAAGTGGTAGGAATGTCATTAATAATAATTTAGGTTGCACATGGCATCGTCTGTAGGAGACGCATAGGCTTCTTTCCTGTTCTTTTGGGTTTATGGGTTGCAGTTGATTTAAGTTGCTATTTAGATTCCTGAATTAGAACCTGAATATCAACTGACTCTACTTCCAAATTGTCATTTGTTTCTTCATGTGCTTTTTGTGAAGGAATAATAAATTTTCACTGAAACTCCACCTGCTTTAAGGCACTATCAGTTACTTTTTAATCTTCATCTGCATTCTTTTTCATCATAACAGATTCATCAAAAGTAACATCTCAACTGAATATTACTTTTCTTGTCTCTCGAAACCATAGGCGATATGGTTTGACTCCAGATGTAATTCCCATAAAGATAGCCATCTTAACTCTTGGATCCAATTTTGACTCTTTCACATGATAGTAAGCAGTTGAGCCAAATACATGTAAAGAGTCGTAATCTATAGCACGTTTTCCATAATAGTTTTCAAATGATGTCTTCCCACCAATTGCAGCAGATGGTAAACGATTTTTGATGTGGCACCCATATGTTATTGTCACAGCCCACAATTCTTTGCCCAAGCCAATGTTGAAAAACATACACTGAACCTTCTCCAGCAAAGTTCATTTCATGCGTTCTGCCACTCTATTCTGTTGAGGTCTATTTCTGACAGTGAAATGTCTGACGATGCCTTTTTCTTCACGAATCTTCTGAAAAAGATCATTTTTGTATTCTTCTCCATTGTCTGTGCGAAAGACACTTGATCTTTCTGCCATTTTGAGTTTTATCATCGTTTTCCATTTGAGAAAAATTCCCAATAATTCATCCTTAGTCTTTATCGTATACACCCACACTCTTTGTAAAAAATTATCAACAAAGGTTAAAAAAAAGTGTTTCCTACCTAATGAAGGTGTTTTGGAAGCACCCTAAACATTATAGTGAACATAATCCAAAATACTTTCCGTATTATAGATAGCTATTCCAAATTTAACCCTTGTTTTCATTCCTTTCACACAATGTTCACAAACATTCAAGTATCCAGATTTAACACCTTTTAACAATTCTTGATTTGATAATGTTTTCTAGGATTTTCTTCCTGTATGTCCCAAACGCATATGCAATAGCCTGATTGCCTATGCCTTTTCGTCTACACTGGACGTTACTGTTGCTGTCCCAATAATTGTACTACCATGATATTGGCACAAATTATTGTCCTTCTGAATATCCTTCATTTCCACAAGCGCATCGGAGTATATTTTCATCACTCCATTTTTTGTAGCAACTTCGAGCCCTATTGCATCAGCGGTTCCTACAAAAATGAGATTCTTCTTCAAATTCAGTACATATTGAACATTTGTTAATTTTATGATCATTCCATCATGGTTCTTCAATAGTATTGAACCAATGCCATATGTAGTGAGAGGGCTATTGTTTGTAGTGAGAGGGCTATTGTTTGCAGTGTGAATAACTCCACATTTTCCTTCTTGTACATCAATAAACCAGTCCCCATTAGGACACATATGATAGCTACAAGCTGAGTTCATCAACCATACATCAGATGATTTGGATGGCTCCATCGTAACTAGTGAGAAATCAAGGTCATCAAAATCGGCTACATTTGAATCCATTACAACCTTTCCTTTGTTAGGTTTGGCCTTATTCTTCAATTTTGGACATTTAGTCTTTTAGTGCCTTTTTTTTGACAAAAGGCGTATTTATCTATGCAAAGTCTGGACCTTGACTTGGATCTCCCCTACGTTGTTCTTATTTGATTTTGAGAACAACTTATCGTCACTAATACTTCTCCTTCTCTGTTCTTCTATTTGATTCCTCCTACAAAGTAGAGTAGTTTCAAGGTGCTCGAACTCATCAGAAAGTGATGCCAATAACATCAATGCTAGATCACCATCAACAAAAGTTATATCCATATTTTGCATAGCTGTAAATAATTTGTTGAAGCTCATGATAAGATAATTCATTGTGCTACCAGAAGCATAGTTGAAGTGAAATATTCGTTACCTCATGCAAAGCTTATTTTGAATATTTTTTTTAAAACATTTATCCTCCAATGCCTTCCAAAATTTACTTGCAGAAGTTTCCTTTGTGAATGGATACTTCTATTCTCTTCCAAGGAAGGACCGAATGGTACCCTAAACAACACGATTGATGTATTTCCAATTTGCATCTCTATATTATCTAGTTTTTGTACTTTTCGAGCAAGATCTAATCCTTGTTGAAAACAGATATCTTCAACATCACATTTCCAGATCCCAAAGTGTCATGTTCCATGAAATATTTCAACTGCTAACTTCGCATTTGCCTGAATTCTTGACATAAGCATAGATACCAATAACGTGTTATTGACACTTGAGTTGGAATCCGGTGGCTTGTCTAAGCTGGATACTTCTTTATTTCCCTCTCCCATTTTGTATTACATATACTGTTTAATAGCTGGCTATATAGTCTAAGATAATTCTTCTCTCATGTGGAAGATAAGACTATGTTGCAATCACAAAGCATAGTAAGAAACAAACATCTTGACAACCCAGATCCAATAAAAAACTTTCTGATGTGGAAGATCAGACTATGTTACAACCACAGAGCATACTTAAACAAAACCTTAGCTCTGATACCAATTGTTGCTGAAGTAAACTGGGTAGAGTGTGATGATTTTACTATCCAAAAATAAAATTCGCTAAAAATAGTAAAAGATGATAAATAAAAAAGAATAATGCATTTATGAGGTTCGGTACAAATATTATTTTTACCTACATCCTCAGACACAACTGACCCAAATTTTATTTCACTCCAAAGAATACAAGTAAATTATTACAAGAGAGAAAGAAGAATAAATGCCTTAGAAGATGAGAAGGCAAGTGAGAGGTGTATTTTAAATCTTAAAACTACACTTCAATTTATAGGGGAAAAATTCCCTTACAAAATGTTTCACCCACGATGTGGGATGGACAAATAATAACATCAACATGATTCTTCTCCCTTATCTTTGCGTTCACAACTTCCCTTCTATCAACCACATTTTGCAACTCCAAAACTGATAGAGATCCATATGTTAGAACCCGTAAGTTAGAACCCATAAGTCCTTAATTGGTTCAATGTGATAAAGTTTGGGACCAAATGTAAAATTTCTTATAAAGTTTAGTCCTTAAGATTAAATTGTTGTGAGGTCATATGTATGGCTAATTTTGATTGGTCCAAGTGGAAGGTTGGTGCCTATATATATGTGTAATTATCTCTTGTACAAGACAACTTACCACACTTAGAATATTTAGAGAAAAACCAAGAGAAGCTGTAGAACCCTCCTCTCGGGTTGCTATAGTAAAAGGAAAAAAATTTGCATTTTTTTGAGTTTTCGATTATTTGACGCTTCAAGCTTGGTATATTAGATCCCCTAAGTGGCGTGGAGGCATTAGTAGGCCAAGGAAATGATTGGTTTGACGGCTACGAAGATTAGAGTCTAGTAAGGGATTGAAAGGTATCTTAATTTCTAGCTTCACTTATGTAAATTAACTCTTGTGGGTGTGTTAAATTGAAGGTAAAACATGAAAATAGGGTTGGTTGTTAGTTGAATTGTGAATTTCGAATTTGGGGTTT